>PYAF01002226.1:3121970-3135281 GCA_007407185.1 Glycine tomentella | reverse complement strand
TTATAAAATATATTTTTTATAATAATTAATTTTTAAAAATATATTTTATTAGATAAAATCATGGTTTAATTATAAAATATATTTTTTAACAATTAATTTTGAAAAATATATTTTATTGGATAAAAAATATATTATTAGATAAAATCATGGTTTAATTATAAAATATATGAATTTTGATAACAATAAATAAAAATAAAAATATGGCTTAATTAAAAATTATAGATTTTAATAAAAAATATTAGGTTCATATATATTAAAAATTTTAATTTTATAAAATCAGAGGTTCATATACATTAAAAATTTATATATGTAAAAAATATATTATTAGATAAAAATTAATTATGTAAATTTATGTGTATTAAATATATATTAAAATTTATAATGTTATATATAGCAATTTTAATTAGTTTTTAACATGAATGGTCTAGTAGCTTAGTTGGTCAGAGCGTGGATTCGTAATTGAAGGTTACGGGTTCCGTTTTCAAAAATCATTTTAAGCGCGGGTGTAGGAAGTTAATGCCTTATTTGCTCTATGTTGTCTTAGGTTAGTTGCAACTACGGGTGTAATAATGGACATGGCCCTATTAACCTAATGAGTGGATTGGGCTGGGGTTTGTAAAAATTCAAGCTCAAACTTACTAAGGGTCTTTACTTCCTGTACCCATTTTTTGCTTCTACTCCCTCAACAAGATGCCAACAGACAAAAATATCACTCACCAAGCATCCCTGGCTCTCCCAAGAAACCCTAGCTATCCCAAGCCCATTCGACACATAGAAAGGAAGAAGTTGTATGGTGTGATAAGGATAAGGATGAGGATGTTGTTGTTCACAAAGTTGTAGGGTGCGACAAGTTAGTATTATAGACGAATGGGGACAACATATCCTCTTCTTTGTGACCTTAGTACAAGGGAGGGATTGAGGTGCAAATGTCATCTATGATTGATGTTCCATTTTCATTATGGAGAAGGAGGAAGAAACAAACGGAGTCAAATTTTGTTATGGAGAAAGGGAAAGAATAAAGGGATCAAATTTTATGCTTATTTCCCTTGTGGTGGTGTCACCTTAATCGGGACTAGGCTAATTCATTGACCCATATTTTTTATAATGCAACATGTATTATTAAAGTTCATTTTAAGGTGGATTAAAATTAACTACACCCTTTGGATTAATGTTAATTTTCTATATACATTGATTTTTGCTTATATTTTCTAGCATTAGTTTATTGTTACAATTGATGTAATTTATTTTATTTCTATTATTATGTATTATATTTTGCTATTTTATAGTACAAATGATAATTTATATTTTTTATTTTAGCTAATAATGGTAAAACACATATGTCTCAAAAATATAGTTTTTTAAGTTAAAAATATTCTTTCTAAATAAATCAAAAATAGAAAAACTATCTCCGTTTTATTACTGAGAAAAAAAAAATCCTATTAACAAATGTACACTTCACATTTCGCAATCTGACTACTGTTATGCCAGTACATTTCGACTGGTCCAACTTTTTACTCCAGTCAAACTTGTCAGACAAAGAGCCAACTAGAGGTCATACATGTGTACTAACACCTATATGTTTTTCGTGTAACATTAACATGCAGGTGTAACGTCAACAAAATAGAAAGACTTTATTTTGTTGTCCTATAAAAACAAAGTATTATATTAACAAGTTTTTCAATAAATTTATTGCTTTCTAATCGATTTTGTATTATATAGAACTAGAAGAATATCAATATATATTTTTTTATTATTTTATTTTCTTGTCCCACGTTTATCTTTCTTTTTCCTTAATTTTTTTCACACGCATCTTTTTATTATTATCGTTCTTAGGTATAGTTTAAAGTGATTATCATAAAAATTATTAATACTTTTCAATGATAAGCTAAAATAAGAATAAGATTGCTTAACAGAGTAAATTATTACCTTATTAGTATATTATGATAACATTTTAGAATCAATATTTACTAACGATTTATTATTGGACTAGTCTTTGTAATGAACAAATATTTAAAATTACAAACTTGAAAAAAATTTTGATTTTTATTAAATGTTACGAGGTTAAAAAGGAAAAAACAGAAACCAGTATCTTACGTACATATACAAGCATAAGTATAAGGTGTGTCTAGGAAGTTAATTTGTGAGACGAGGTTATACTATCTGTCGTCCAATCTTAAAATTTTTATCTGACACATTTTTTAAACTCGTTGTTTTTATAACTATTTTGAAACTCGAATCTATCCTTTACAAATAACAATAGTTTACAAGTCTGATTAAAATTAAGTATAAATAAGACAAGAATATATATATATATATATATATATATATATAATCTCAAATTGGGATGTTTAGTAAATAAGATAACGATACAAATAAATTGTAAGTGAATAAATTACGTAATTTCAACGTACGAATGTGAATAACATTACTGTCGCAAGCTTCCGTCAAAAAAAGAAAAAGAAACACTATTGTCGCAAGTTTAGCTATTTCCATGAAAAAGAAGATGAAAACAAGGGAAGGATAGGTGAGTGGAGTACCCATATTTATTCGTTCGATAAGAAACCTCAAGACTCAAGTAGTTTTTTCTATTTGACAAGTATTTTTTTAGATACAGTCTATTTGACAAGTAAATATAATAGTATAAACAAGTGCATGCATATTCTCTTAAAAAAACTAGTGAATATTATTTTATTAAAATAATATAAAAATACTTTTTCCCTAAGATATAGTGTTTATGTCTAGGTCTGGTCAGGTTAACCCAAATATTGGCTTGAATTTATCCAAACCCAATATAAATTTAAACGGGATTTAGGATAGGACTTCGTATTGTTTGAGAGATAGGTTCAAACTTGACTAGAGACACCAAGAGTTGATTTTTTGAGTTATAAAGAACAGGTTTGGTTCCTAAACATTCCGAGGCGTGCCTATATGTGAATTTAGAAATCAAAATACAAAATGATCAAACTATTCTGGAGTTGTCACTTTGAAGAAAATTTAATACAATCATTATGTCTGACTTGAGAGTTAACCTCAAGACTATGCTAATGAAAATGTCAATGTAAATAATAAAAATTTACAAAAAAAAAAAAGAGTAGTAAAGGTATAATTTTAAAAAAATATAAATAAGTTTATTTATTAGTTTAGAGTACGTGTAATCTTATAACTTTATAAAAACATTATCATCATTTAAGTTTCGTATGGATTAAAAATGAAATAGAAAAAAAAATAAAGTGGGGAGATGAGAGTAAGGAAGGGAGAGAATTAAGAAAAGAAATACATTGCTTGTTTAGGTGAAGGGAGGAGGGGGGCGACATTAGGATGGACCACCAAGAACACGTTACCTAAAGTGGGGCTTAATGTTAATATATATATATATAGGAAAAGTTTTTTAATATATCAAATTTTTATTATTATATAAAAATCTTTTATATAATTCATTTATTTAGTTTTATTATCTTTTTTACTCATTTATTAACGTTGATGATTGGGCAACGAGAGGAGAGTGCGACAAGAGACTAAGACACTCTTAGAATGTGGATTTGGACATAACTCAATTCCAAAAGTCAACTCAAGGGGTGAGGGTTACCCTTCACTTATATACTCTATTTTAACTTTATCTTTAACCGATGTGAGACTTGAATTTTTTCCTATACATCTCTTCATGCTCAACACTTTTGGGTTTGATGCATGGATAACATGGTGGGTTTGTGGTGATAACTGTGCTTAAGCAAAGGAAGTTGAAGAGGAAAGAGAGCATGATCGTGTCTATCAATTTCTTATGGGGTGAGACGAAGCCACATTTGGGAATTTACACTTAGTAATCCTAAACAGTTCATCACTCCCAACTGTTAACGAACTGTATGCCATCATGACACAAAAAGAGACACATTGCACTATTGCTCGTAATCAAGAGAAACGAAGTGGTGTGATAGGATATGCAGCTCAAACTCAGCCAAATAGAGGAATCGAGACTGCAATGCAGCGTCTGGAACCTGAAAAACAAACGGAGAGAGTACCTTGCCCTCACTATGGGAAGACCAATCATGACCCTTCAAGGTGCTGGAAAATAATCGGATATCCTCCTACTCGTGGTGGATTTCGAGGACGTGGTAAAGGACGATTTGGAGGAAGATAGACACATGAGCAAGCACATGCTATGTAGATTTCAAAAGCTCTACAACAGGCAACAGCCTAACACTCGAGGTGGTGAACAAGCTCATGACATTGGTGGATCAACCTCAAACCCGTGACAAATTATCTGGTAAGATTATTCAACCACAATGACTTATTGATAGTAGAGCCTCACAACATATGACGGGGAGAATGGATCTATTGACTGATATTGAGAATATCAAGCCTCTAACAGTCGTGTTGCCTAATGGTTCCATAACACATGTAGAAAAGCAAGGGACAACGATTCTCAACAATAATATTAAATTGACTAATGTCTTGTTTGTGCCACACTTACGATGCAATTTGATTTCAGTATCTCAATTACTACAGCATAGTAACAACAAAGTGATATTTACTAATGGAAATGTGTTTTGCAGGACCAAGTATCGATGAGGGAGACTAGCTTAGGTGATCTTAATGCAAGTGTTTATGTGTTTCAATCCAAAACTGCTTCGGTTTTTGTTGTTTGTGTTCATCAATATGCAAAATTGTGGCATAAAAGATTGGGTCACCCATCCTATGAAGTTGTGTCTTTGCTTCCGTTAATTTCAAAAAATTTAGCAAAAACTGCATCCAATAAGGCTTGTGATATATGTTGTCGTGCCAAGCAAACTAAGACTATGTTTCATTTGACAAATAATCAAAGTAAAACATGTTTTGATTTGATCCATTGTGACACTTGGGGACCCTATCGTTCCTCTTCTTCTGGTGCATATTACTTTCTAACAATTGTTGATGATTTTAGTATATTTGTGTGAGTATATTTGTTAGCTGGAAAAAGATAAACATATGATCGAATGCAAAAATTCTTAACTATGATACAAAACCAATTTGGGAAAAATGGTGAAAGTAATCAGGTATGATAATAGAACTGAATTTAAATCAAATAGTTTGCAAAAATTGTATCATAAGAATGGAATAATACATCAGACGTCTTGTGTTTATACGCCTGAACAGAAAGGTCGCATGGAAAGAAAACATAGGCACATTCTAAACATGTCTAGGGCTTTGTTATTTAAAGTAGGATTACCTATTGAGTTTTGGGAAGAAAGTGTGCTTGCAAGAGTTCATTTAATTAACAGAACTCCATCAAAAATTCTTGATGGTCGTACTCCTCATGAGCTAGCTTTTTGGGTTGAGTTAGGTCCAAACTCACATTTTAAGATGATATCAGAGCCTATTCTATATCCATTAACAGGTCACCCACCATATTATCCACGCATCAAACCCAAAAGTACTAGGTGTGAGGGAGTGTATTGAGAATAACTCAAGTCACACATCGACTAGAAATAGTATCAAGTTAGAATATATAAGTGGAGAATAATTCTCACCCTATGAATTAGCCTTTTAGAGTTGAATTTGACTCAAACTCACATTCTAAGAATCTATGATGCACATAAGAGAATAATTGTGTTGAAGCAATTAAGAAAGGAAGAAACTAATGTGTGATATAGTGCATTAACGAAGGATAAAAAAATTACCACATAATCTAATTTTTGTTGTATAATAAAACGATTTTTACATTTCATTATATCATGATTTTATAGTTGTTCTATAAAAAAATAAAAAGGAAAAAAAGTGTTGCACATTACATATAAAGAACAGTTTTAAAATATTGTCTAAAATTGTAAATATTTTTTCTACCAATGACAACATTTGAAAAAACCATTGCTTATTACCACCTAATACAACGATTTTTTTTTTCCGCCGGGAAAGCCGTAGGTCATAAATATTGTAGTGCATTATGAAAGATAAAATTCTCCTTGGTATGTAAATTGTCTACGGCAGACCCACGTTAGCAAAGAGACAAACAAGCAGCATATAATAGTATTTTATTGACTTTACAGCGGTATAGATGATAGATTACTACTGTAGAGAGAGAGAGAGAGAGAGGGTAGACTTGACCTAGGCAATACCATAGGTTTCATAAATGGATGGAGTCTTTACCATGTCAGAGATAAAGCAAGGGTGCACAAAATCCTTGAACCTCTTCTGCCTCTGTTTCAACGCCAGAAATCATCATGTCCCTCTGCTTTGTTCTCTATCGCCATCATTGTGCCCACATCATCCTCCTCCTCCTCCTCTTACTTTTCTCTTTCAACCACCCCCACAAACCTAAACCTACCACCCTCATTACTACTACTCACACCTCACTACACCAAAAAGAAAAAAATAATTAAGAAGATGAACAACATCTCAATATTCCCACCATTCCCATCATGTGTTGTTGATGTTGGTTGAAGAAAGAAAAAAAAACACAAAAAAAAAGCTAGCCAACATCATCGATATCACTTTCTTCTCGGGGACATTGTTCCTAGTTTCTCACCGAACAAGGGTATGGTACTGTCTCTCTCTGACTCTCTCTGCATTCTTTCTGGGGGAATCAAGCGTTGTGGTCCGATCATTAATTAACTTTGCTACATCCAGCAAGTTAGTTAATTTGACTAGTCGATCTACTTTATTAATAGCTTTTTAGTGCATGCTCTTTTTGTAAACCTTTTTTCCTTATTTGATGTGGGTTTCTTTTCTCTCTTTTGAGTGTTTACATATCTAGGGTTTATATATATGTTGTATCCGAAAAGTTAAAAAGTTTGCAAGCTTGTTATCTTATGTTATTAGTGTATTACTGTCTGCGTGTTAGTTATAAGAGAGTATTATTGATCTTTGTTGCTTTCAGCAAGCTGTACTATTCTGGTTTTTGGTTTTCCTTCTTTTTGTATGAACCTCTTATATATATATATATATGTATGTATCTGTGTTTAGTGATTCTTATATTTATTTATGCTTATCCCATCAAGGTTTTAAGCTTGTGAGAGAAAATAAATTAAATTTGAATTTTCTGTTAGATCTTACTGTTTTCTCCTTTCACATCTGGGAGACTTCTCTGGAGAATTACTTAAAGAGAGATATAGCATTATAATTACATGGATATGTAGAATAATATTGAATACATAACATTATTACATGTTCTTGAGGTTCTGGGAAAGTTGAACCCATCTGAAAGCATTCAAAAGCATTTTCATAATGAACAATTTGGTTTGTGCCTATCTTTTTTCCTCCTAGTGTTTTTTTTTTTTTCTCACCCAGGGTTGAGTGTGGGATTAACGCTTGGAATTCCACGAGGTACCTTAAAAGTTGAACTTAGATCCTTGCACTGCAGGAAGTGTATGATTACAAAAATTTTCGAGTGTGTTTGGTTGTGCTTTCTGCTACCCTAGGTTTTCTTTGTACTTGATCTATATTTAACAAATTTTGAAGGATTTATTTTCTGAAAATTAAATAGAACCTGCGCGTGCAAATTAAAACATCAGTTTAAAAGGTATTGAAATGAAGATATATATATATATATATATATATATATATATATATTGACTGATAACACACGATATAAAGCAGATCCATTGATTGATGGCTTTTTGTTTGTTTTTTTTTTTTGGATGATATCAATATCAAATATCCAATATGTTATTTTTATGCGGAACTGTAAATATTATAATATAGTACTAGTATATTGCAATATTATAATTAATGTAGCAGGATATATACTTATTTAATGATATGCACCTTATAATAATTATAGTTATATATTGCACGCTTCATAATGAGATCTATGAAATTGAATGATACTCGTCATTTCCTTGGTCTTGAAATTCGTTAAGATCATTAATTCTGATGCATTCATAAATTAACTAGTTCATCATTAACAGTTCTTATATTTACTACTAGAAGATCATGTCTTAATTTTACATTCATCTTCATTATATTCTTAATTCATTTATTTCTTAATTTCTTCTTTTTCTTACTTGATTATTAATCGCATTTGTTACTTTTTCCCTATCTTTCTTAGTATTCTTTTTTAGTATAATTAAAATGGTCATTTTATTAATATTTTTGTAGTTTTTTAATTAAACAAAATATAAAATTGAGTCTTACCTCTCTTTAGTTTATTAGAATGAGAGAGAAAAGGTTTTGAAATTTAAAGTGTGAAGAAAAAAAATAAAAAATATTTTGTTTTTCTTTTTTAAATATCATGTTCTAATTAATCAACCAAACAAAAATATATTTATCTTACCCGTATTCTCTTATTTTTTTTATTCTTTTTTGTTATCACAAAGACAAGGTGAGAAGTTTAAATTTTAATTTTTTTAGCACGTTATGCGTTCGAATATTAGCCACTTACCGACAAAGTGAACACACTATATATGAAATATATATAGAGTAGTTTTTTTTTGTTTTTTTTTTTAAAAGATCTAAATATAATAGTTCACAAAAATATCGCATATAATTGACTATTGACCCGTTTGAGTATCCCACTGTCATACATATATTCTACGTACTACGTACGATCACGGTTCACACAGGTCATCTTCATGAATTGCGATCAAAACGCGCGCGTGCCTCTGTAGGCATTAATCTTTTGACTTATTGATGTGGCCTTTTTCCTTTGTGCATGAAGATAATAATTTCTGTCACAAAACGAAAACAAGGCAAATTCACATGTTAGCGAAAACGGTGTCACAAAAAACATGCTAATAATCAATAATATATAAATAGTTAAATGGTAGCTTTTTCAAACATAATGATCTTCTACAACTAATATTTTGAATTAACCAAATACACCAAGAGCTACAAGCCACGTTAGTTTTGTCAGTTCTGGAACAACAATCATCTCGCTAGCTGTTTACCCAAAAAAAGAACGTTTCTTAGTCTCACTGTTTGATTGTTTTTCAATATTCGGCTTAAGTCAATCAAGCTTTCTGGTTTTTACGTCGAAGCGACAATGGCACGATGATTTGGAAAGTAAAGCATGAGAGAGCGTGAATAGCACGAAAAGTGCATTATAGTGCTTTGCTACCTGCAGCTAATTGAAATTAGTACTGAAGAAGTTTCTAAATCCAGTGCTGAAGCAGTTAAGATCAGAAAGTTAATGAAAATGGAACCTATAATAAAAAGTGTGACAAAAGATTCAACTGAATGTAATAAAATTATCATCAAACACGTTCAGTTAATGTCAAATTATTTTAACTTAATCTGTTATTTTGATTTTAAATGTACGATTTTGCAGCATTTTTAAATAAAAAGTCAAAAAGAGTTTTGTCATGATCCAACTTGGCAGAAATGTCTCCATACTCCAATAAATAATGACCGAGCTTGATAAATATTAATAAAAAAAACTACCCAATTAAAAATAGAAAATTTATTTATAAATTTTTTGTGTGAAAAATCAATAAGACATATTAAGTTATTTTATACAAAACAATTTAGACCACGATACGAAAAAAAAACATGACAAAAATTTAATGGATTTTCCAACAAATTTAAATAAATAATCATAATTTTGCCAAAAACATTGCAAAAACTGAAGAAATAATTTGCATTAAAATCACAAAGTTTATAAAATAATTTGCTTGAAAATTCACAAGCAAGAAAAAATAGTTTTAAAATGTTACAGAATTTTGTATTAAAAACAAAAAAATACAGATTATTTTAATATATACTTTTAAATTTTTATTAAAAATAATTAATATATAAATAACTTCTTTATATATCTATCATATATATATATATAGACACACACTCACTTAGGAAATATGAAGTTTCATCAGAGATTTTCCTAAGGCAAAACAACTACATGACTTGGTGGAATCAGTATAAGGCAATTAAGGGAACTTCTTATAATTCAGCACTGGCAGGCTTCATGAGCAATCCTAATCATTATGATGTATAGTATGCTAAGGGAACTTATAATTTTCCCCCTCAGGCATAGTGATTAGTTAAGGATCTTGGTTTTCCCCTCCCTTGTGCTGTGATATTGGAAACTCTTGCAATTGTCTTGACCTTGCAAACCTTCACTATCATTCTTCTTGAAAATTTAAGTTGAGTGCAATGGATGCAGGCTACTTAGTATTGATGTAATCTGAAAGGCTCGGTGTGAAAAATCTTTTTTTTTAAATGTGTTAACTTTTCTAGCTATCTTATATATATATATATATATATATATATATATATATATATATAAAGAAATCACATGCCTCTATTCGACTAGTAAACACTGAATTAAAATTATAGAAACATAGTGACGGCTTGGCAAAAAAATGATAGAATTAGTAAGTTTAAATAATTTTTTCATAATAAAGAGAGACAAGAGAGAGAGGAAAAAAAAAAGAGTGACAAAATAATTAAGTTGATGCAAAAGAAATAAAATAAAATAGTGTATGACGGTGGTTGCCTGCTACCTTCACTGGCGTCACTCATGATTGGGGTGCACGAAGACCTCTCATAGTGAACTGAGGACATTTTTGGCTTTTTGCTTAGTTTTAATTTTCAATATAGGGTGTACGTTGAAAAACATAGGGTGGAGGAAGCAATTGTCTTGGGTTGCTAAAAAAGTTAATTCACCCAAAATATAAACTATAAAGTATGCCTAACCTAACACATTTAGATTATTGCTATGTCCACTTTCCATTATTTTGCTAACTACACTCCTCTTTTTTTTTAAAAAAAAAAAAAATCAAATGACTTAAATAATCTTATTGCTGCAAAACTTTTTCTCCTTTGCACACTCCCATTTTCAGAGCAAATAAACACTCCCTTTTTTTCAGAGCAATAACATATTCCCTTCTCTTTCATCATACATTCACACCTCCTCTTGCACTCCTTTCACCCCCTTCAATCTCTTTCCCTAGTCTCTCTTTGTTCCTTTCTTACTTAGTCTCTTGCCCTAGTGTTTCATCATCTAAACATTGAGTTGTTGCAGCGGAGTGCCTCTTAGAGTCGTCCATATTAAGGACCAATATCAATTATGTGCATGATTGGATTGAAGTTTGCAAAAGTAACAAAGATAATTTCCAAGCATAATTCTAGTCACAGCCATAATTTTGGAGAGTAATCAAACGCAATTTCAAACTTATTATTCTCTCAAACATAATTTTGGATGCTCCCACCTTAAAACACACCCTATATACTTTTTCCACTTCAATTGTTTCACTATTGTACAATTTTTCCTTTATATGAAATTTGTAATGGTAATAGTGTTCTGCTTGAATTTTTTTTGGATATTTTACTTAACATTTTGAAATAATTTTTGGAACACAGTTTTATTTTTTTAACATTCTGGAAAATACTTTCTAGAACACAAAACAATATTATGAAAGTATTTTCTAAAGTGTTAAAAAAACATGTTTCAAAAAGCACTTTTTAAAATGTTAAAATCAAAACATTGTTCTAGGTACATTCCATAATAATGGTTTTGTATGAATGTTATGGGTTTAAAGGGTATATATATATATATATGATAATAAAAAATAGAAAAAATTAAATGGGAGTGTACTTTGTAAAAAGGATTGTAGATATAGCAAAGCTCAAATTTAAACACGTAGTCATTTGATTCACAGTTGGGCCAACTAGTTTTAACATCAACCATTCTCACATTTTTTTATTAGATGCACATGTTGAGTAAATTATTTATGCTTCCATCTCAAATAAAACAATATAAATTGTATTAATTCTGTTTTACTGAGAGAAAAAAGAAAATGAAAATTAAATTTAAGATCTCATATAGATTCCCAATTCCCTTATAAAACAAGTAAGTTATTTTTTTTTATTAATTCTTCCAAAATTTGCAAAATGAAGTAAAAAGTTAATATCTATAAAATTATTTAAAAAATATATTAACTTAAAAAATAAACTAAAAAAAACAGCACAATGTATATTTCATTAATCTAAAACAACGCGTTGGACTTGCCTTACATGTTTTTCTTCCATGTAATAGTAGCATTTAAATTTGGGGTAATCCAAAATCCAAATCCTGAAGCTGATGGATGACGAGGTGGAATATATATAATGTGGATAAGAAGATTAAGAGAGCCAAAGAATGATGGCATTGCCTGGAACCTGAAACTTCAACGTCAACAACCACCTAGATATTTTTACAACGAGTGGCTGTTGAAACTTGTATTATTATTCCATAATAATAATAACTCCTTATATTTATATATATATATAAACATGATAGCCCAAATTTTATATTCCTTTTCGTTTTCTGACAAATTACAAAAACCAAGCTACCATAGATCATACCATTTTTTTTAAATATTTTTTTAAAGAGATAATCCTGGTTTTTGATATAGGACTTATTGATAATAAAAAAATTCTCTCTATATATTTAACAAAGTTTTGAGAACAAATCACAGATATCCTTTATTTAAAGAAGAACAAATTTAGTTTAAATAGAAAAGTTTATGCTTAAATAGTTCATGTTTGTGTTTATTTAATTTTGATGCTTGTAATTTTTTTTTGTTTATTTTTAATAAAGTAAGTTTTTCTTTTTTCAATTTTACAGTAAAAAGAAATAAGAATCTATGTAGCACTGACACCGACACGCGACACATGAAACGACACGAAACGATTCGACTATCCGACAAGTCAATCTTAAAAAATTATGGATTTCGATACGTTGGGGCACGTTTTAATATTAAATAATATTTTTAATTTATATAGTATATATTTAATTTAATATTCAATTATTTAAAAAAAAATAAAACTAAACTAATAATATCTATTAATGTAACTCAAAAAAATTCATAAAAACTACATTTCAATCTTCAAAGCAGAATATTCAATCCCATACATACATATATTTAATGAGTAATTAGTATAAAAGACATATATAAAAATTACAAAATTAATAATAGTGTATGTTATTGTTACAAGATAGAAATTTGGCACCAAAAGATACCTCTTTCTAATTTAATTTGATTAGAGAGGGTAAAATGGGCCTGACCCGGCGGGCTGGCCCGTTCAACCCACTAAAAAATGAGGGCCGGGTTGATAACTATAACCCACAAAGCAAATCCGGGACGGGCCAACCTGGCCCATTATCATATGGGCCATAACCAGGCCTGGGCCGGGCCGGGCCGCAGCCCACACAAAAATTATACAATATTAATATATTATATGCTGTCACACTCACACCCACTGTAGCAGGAGACATTGAGTTTGAGTCCACTGTCCACACGAGATAAAATTTAAAAATAGCAATTTACTTATTGTGCGTTTAGGGCTTTGGGCAGAGGAGAGGCGCAGTGATATTTTTTGAGTGGTTGAGAGATTTGAAAATCAGGGTACAGTGAGTGAGAG
>PYAF01002226.1:3093761-3111976 GCA_007407185.1 Glycine tomentella | reverse complement strand
AAAATTAAGAAAGCATAAGTTACACAAAAAACATATATCATATTAATTTCACTAAGAAGATGCCAATGATGCAGATTTACAAAATTTCCAGCAAAATTCTTGAAGGAAGTAGAATGCCAACCGAGGATGGATCTATCAACAGCAATTGACACAAGAGTTAGCATAAAATGCTAGAGAATAACTTATCAGCATCAAGAAGAAATACTCTTAATCCATGGGCTTTTTATGCTGTTGCCATAGTGAAAATTTTGGTTGACTTGCTAACCAACTTCTTGAATTACAACTTTGACATCATTAGTTTATACAAAAACAAAACTCAAATATCAATTTCCAAATTTTCCCATCTCAACAAATTCAAGATATTACTCAAAACAAAATATTATGCAATTAGTGATGCAGCGCAACTAACTGCCTCCCTGCTTTCCTCAACATATAACAAATGTTTTAATATTAAAGCAAAATATACTTCTTTCCATTCTCTAAAAATACTTAGGGTGCATTTGCTTTTCTGTTTCAACCATGTTTAACGGAGCTTTCCCACTTTCCAAGACAAAAATGTAGAAGGAAGTGGTATGGTGGATTGATGTTCCATTGGGTTTAACAAACACCCTCTTAAGGGTGTAGCCCTGCTAAACACTACACAGGGACAATTCTAGTTCTCACTCCAATACTCATTGACTAATATTTTGTAAGTGCTTCTGCCAAACTATTGAGCTTCAATTTATTTCTCAGATCGCTCACATATGCTCCATTTCTCTCTTTCGCTATTATTTTCTGTGTTTTATTTTCAATTTCTGAACACCCTGGTTGTCCAGAAGGTTTTGCCTCTGCTTCAATTGGTTTTGTTCAGTTCTGTTTCGGTTTTTCTTTTTGGTTTTTAGTTCAAGAAGCGTGGCTCAACAGTGCACTACCAACAGGATCTCAAGGATCTTCCCCTTGCTGTGAGTAGTCTTAATATTTATTTACGTTTAAGAAGAAGATTGCATTTTATTTTATTTTTTAATGTAAAATATATAGAGATATTGCTTGCTAGGTGCTTGTTCAGTGGATGTTACTGTTTCTTTTTTGTTTTTGAATGGTTTGAACATGTTCCCAATTTTGTTTTCTTGAAATTTCTGGAAGTTAATATTGTTGATTAAGAATAAACAAAATAATCTTAAAAAACCAAAATTAAAAAAAAATCAAATTTATAAAAATTAAATTTATATTTTAAAATAATATTATAAACAATAAAATTCTCCTATAAAATATTTCACTAGTTAACACAATTTCGTATACATACAATAAAAATCAACATCATTTAATTCAAGGAGAATAAAATTTAAAAACAATAATTAAACTAAAATAACCTACCTACTTCTTACCAATTAATTTATGTGCTAATGGTTTCCATGGACCACAACATAAATAAATAAATAAAAAAAAATATATGGTTTACCAAAAATAACGAAGATAAGAACATATAAAACGCAGAGCACACAAGTGTTGTTTTGTTTCGGTCTTTCTTTCTCACACAATCTGGGAACAACACACACAAACCATTTCCTTTTCTCGTTCCGGCAATGACCTCCCAAGCTTCCACCTTCGCCGTCACCGTTCCCTCCGTCGCAACCCCCTTCCGCCGCCTTCGGAATCCCTTCGTTGTTCGAGCCCAAGGTACACTTCATTCCAATGCTGTGCTTTGTCTCTCTCTTTTTTTCCCATTACCCAATTTCTTCCGATCCGATTTTCAACGCCCCAGTTAGGTGTTAGTGTTGTTCCCCAATTCTTCTCTTCTCTTGTGTTTGTAAGTTGCATCATTGTATCATCCAGAAGGTGTTTGTGGAAATAGTCTTAAGTCCTGAATTTCGTTTTTTTTTTTCTTCTGATTTTACCACAATTAATTTTGTAACTCGTGAATTGGGTTTTGTGGTTGAGGTTCGTGTTTGTCAAATTTGAAAGCTTTTTGGCTTCTGACAGAACTTGGATCAGCTGCACATGCATTTCATGTGTGTAGAGTGTAGACCGTGGAGGTGTTTATAAAAGTAATAAATTAATTCTCTTCATTTTTTTTAAAAAAAAATTAGAAACTATGACATCGTGGTTTATTTGTTTAACTTTCATTTTTAATTGAAGATCAGTTTTGTGTTTGTAATGATTGTGCTTTCAATTTGATAATTTGTTAAAATTGCAGTTCAATGGTAATATATTTTTTTTTTTTTGTTGTTTCAGCGGAACCTTCAGATAAATCCGTTGAAATTATGAGGAAATTCTCAGAGCAATATTGTCGTAAATCAGGAACATACTTTTGTGTTGACAAGGGAGTCACTTCTGTTGTTATCAAGGTACATCCTCTATCTTTGGAATATTATTATCTTATTAAATGATATATTTTTTTAATACATAGTTTCCCTTTTTGTTTGAGTAGAAGGCATTGCCAAATAACAATCTCGTAGTTTTGATACTCCTTTAGTTGATGATATGAATCTTGGGGGAGTAAGTCCTCTTAGTCCTTGCGTATCAGGAAGCTATGCAGTTTTGTAAGAAGTGAAAGTCATGGGAGGTTCGTTGTTGTTGGCATTGTTGTATTTCAATATAA
Organism: Glycine tomentella; assembly: GCA_007407185.1. Lineage (NCBI taxonomy): Eukaryota > Viridiplantae > Streptophyta > Magnoliopsida > Fabales > Fabaceae > Glycine > Glycine tomentella. Next base: position 3,109,398 of record PYAF01002226.1, on the reverse strand, counting down.
ATTAAAATTAACTGTTTGAAATTTCTAAAGGGTACATCTCTACCTGTTTTAGTAGCATATCAAGTGCAGTGTACATTAGGTGCTGCCTGTCTCCAAATTGTGCTGGAAATCCAGGAACATATTCCTGCCATTAGTCATTTTCTCCAAATTTCCTTAGATATTTATCAAGCAATCCATCTTTTTATATTAGTATGATATTCTTATCAAATAACTAGATATTTTACTCTGTCTGTCTCCTTACGTGTTTAAAAACCGAGGAACTTCTGTAGGGGTTAGGATATTAAATTTTATTTTCTAGGGTGGTTTATATTTTTAGATTTACAAGCTGAATTTGCTTTTTATCTTGGTCATAAACCCTTAGCCCGATATTATAGTCGGAAGAAGAAACAACATGAGCTGCTTCAAATTCAATAGAGTAATGGGTCAAATGAGCAAACTGGACTGCTTGTAGAGGAGAAGGGAAATGAGGAAGGAATTGCAGGAAAGGTCTACACAGCAGAGAAAAGGCAAAAGAAGAGGCTGTTGAGGTTGTTAACTGACAGGCAAGCTGGCATGTGTTGTTTGGAGGTTTGGAGGGGAGAATGATTCTGCATCACCAAAGTGTGGGATAAATGTGAGGAAGTGGGGGGGCTGTGAGGGAACAGGGGAATTAAGCAATTGTCAAGTGAATTGGGAGGAAGCTAGGAGTTCTTTGAACATTTGGGTCTCATGTGTACCTGTCTTTGTGACTTTTTTTTTTCCTTTCTGCTCTACTTTAATACCGAAGGCTACCTCTAAATTTCAGGGTTAATTTCCATATTTTCCTATTTCAAAATACCAAGTTCTATGACTTAGATTTTGGTTGGCTGATTTCTTTCAGAAACTATGGTATAATGGTAATATCATGATGTCATATTAAATTGATATAATAATATTAATAATAATAACTGTATTTTCAATTTGATATTGTTAATATCCAAAGTAATTTTAGAAATATTTTCACCAAACTTTAAGTTGCTTTATGAAAAGTCTTTGGTTTGAGTCTTGCAAATGGAAAAAAAAATAGACACTTTGTGCCCTTTGTTGGGTCCACCTGACTTGACTCATTAATCAGAGTCAAATGTAACTTCCAGATATCTTAATCAGTGTCAAATGTAATTTCCAGATATCGAGTGTCTCAGACAAAAAAGTATCTTCTCACAATAGTTCATTTTAAAGATTATCAAATCATGCTCCTTGTTGTATAATGTTTTTATGGTTTCAATGCATTTGTTATTCTGTTTTAATTTTGATATAAGTAGTCTGAAATAAGCTTCCCAGATTGTGATTTGATTGTCATATTAGGGCTTTTTGAAAGAAAAAAAAAATAGGAAAATAGGAAATTTTGAACAATGATTGACATGTTGGAATAAAGTTACACGTTATCTGAAAGAGAGTTTCCCAGATTGTGATTTGATGAGCTGTATAATAAGTAATAACAGATACTTCAATTCAGAAAATGACAGACAAAAATAAGGATACATGTGTCCATATGTGCATAAAACTAATACTAGAGCTAGTCGTTCTCTCGGTTAATTATGTTTCTTGTGTTATTTCTATTTTGAAACAGGGGTTGGCTGACCATAAAGATACGTTGGGTGCACCACTGTGCCCTTGCCGGTAGATACTTGTTCTTTTAGCTTGTTGTCAAGCAGAAATTGTCTTCATACTATAGTTCTGGCAGTGTGGCTGCTTAGTTTGATCTAACTTTCCAAGTCTAAGCCCAAAATCATTGTATTTTAGGCACTATGATGATAAAGCTGCTGAAGCTGCACAAGGATTTTGGAATTGCCCTTGTGTTCCCATGAGAGAGAGGTATGCATATCTGGTATTACTACTTGAAAAAAATGTGCCTTGGATTTCAGGTTATCAAGTTTGAAGCTCCTTCTTTTGTAAGGACTTAGTTTTACTACAATACAAGCGTATACTTGTTTGAATCAGTTTCATTTGATTGCTTTAATAATGTTTTGAAATCAGCATATATAGCCTTCTTGGCAGATGTTATGCATTGGTTATAATACAAAAAGCTAGAGACCTGTCTATGCCCTTTAGAGAATATTTACGAATGAAACAATTGTATCACAGAACTATAGACATGAAACAACCATATCACAGATCTTATTTATCCTGTAAATACCTATTTGTTCGTAAAAAAGTTTACCAAAAACTGTTGTGGGGACCTTGTTATTAGGTTTGAAACAAGGCTGCCTTTCTTAGTTTAGATTTTCTCAGAGGCAGTGTAACTTTGACTATATATATATATATATATATATATATATATATATATATATATATATATTTTACTATTTTGGGCTATAGCCCCTGGCATATTTTTAAGCTATGAAACTCCTATATCTTGTGCTTTTATATGTTGAAAATGTGGATGAGAAAACGCAAGTTCAAAATCAATTTGTCGTGATTTTGTTTGATAGGAAGGAATGCCACTGCATGCTATTTCTCACTCCTGATAATGATTTTGCTGGCAATGAACAGGTAAGTCTTTAATTCAATTTGTTCAAAATTTAATTTGATTTTGCCGGTTGGCTGCAAGTGCTATGCTATATGGTTTTGCTCTGTCATTTGACACATTGCTCTTAAATTTAATTTTCTATTTTCTTTCATTGCAGACTATCACCTTGGATGAAATTAAAGAATTAACAGCCAACATGTAACAGATTATTGTGTATTGAGTTACTGTTAAGTTGTTACGAGCTGTATGTTTTGAAAGACAAGTGAAAAGAAAGGTGTAACGATATGTAGGTAATATATTTGTATTTACCGAAAATCAGATGTAATTCTTCTAACTGCATTCCTATCTTACTCTGTATTACAAATCTCATTCACCTCTTCATTTCATTTTTTGGCTGCGGGTGCAAAAAACACAGCTTTGTTTAACTAGTTTCGTATTTTAAGTTTCATATCTTTACCATCAGTAAAACCAACACGACCGATGAGTCTGGTGTAAAGAGAGACGAAACAATAAAAAAAAAGGGTCGAGAACTATCAATGAATAGTATACATGACAAGGAAATTTTTAGTATGTTTCTATGAACAAGGATGTACATTGCAAAAGTGATACATTTATGAGCTTATTTGATATGGGTAATACATTTATTCGCAATGATTTTCAAAATGCGACTCAATGTTAAGATTTTTAAGGTGACTGCAACATTTGTGTCTGCATGACTGCATCAGTCTTTTTGTCTATAATTTCTGTGCAATGACATATATGGTCCAAATCAAAACAAATCCCAATATAGATGATTTCAATATCGTATTTCATGGATGCAATGTAAACATGAATATTCAAATTACACTGTAAAGCAATATTGTATTGCCATCAAACCACTCAAGAACCAATACCATACACATCAAGGAAGTAGCAATCAATAGGCCTTAACAGAAGGAGTGCTAGGAGGAGAAGTAGAACGAGTAGCACCATTTTTGGCACATTCTTGTCCACTCCTCTTAGCCAAAGCAGCTAAGAACCTATTGTTCCACAAACCATTAGCAACAGAAGCTGAAGCTGAAGCTCCTCTGCTACAAGCATGATCAGCAGGGAAACGGTGCTTGAGGCACACCTTAATGTGGCAAGTTTTACATGTGCTGGTGTTGGAAAATGTCAAAACCTCCTTGCAACGCTTGACGGGGCAAGTTGGTTTCTTCTTCTTGGTGGGGTCACAGTTACCAGACTTGAGGTGCTTCTGCAAGATTGCCTCTTCGTCTTGTCCCACGTTGCCGGTGGTCTCGATGGACATGGAACATGCTTCGCAAACAACCACCTTTCTGCTGTTGTGGTCGGATTTCGGGCATGAATGGGACTTGTAGGATCTGTGTTCCAAACAAAACACCTGCCATTGCATTGCAGCAATGTTAGCGTTGTTGGCCATGTGACTATTTACAAGCATTTCTTAGTAATTTACAACAACAATCAAGGATTTATCATAATTTTTCTAATTATAATAGACTTATTGATTAACTAATAAGGAGAGAATAAAATCAAGATACTTTTATTTGTTTTCACAAACATGATCATAATTCATTTATCTCATATGCTAATTTGAATTGATCAGTAGAACATTATTCTAAATTTTATCTTTTTTTAAAAAAAAATTATGAGTAATACTATTTATTAAACAAATTTAATTAATTGATTCCGGTTAATTTACTACTACAACAAAATGAGACAATAATATTTGGCATGAAAACTGCTCTAGTGACCTTATCCCTATTAAGTAAAATCAACTGTATAAATCACACGGTGCCATTATAAATTAATTTGATTTATAAAATAATTTCGATCAAATGAGTTTCAAATAAGATTTTAATTTCACTATATTATCACTATAAAAAGTTTTATGCTGAGAATCAATTTAAAAATTATGATTTAAAAATAATTATCATAAAATAACCATTTTACTATGCATGATAATTTAGGATGGAATGAAAAACTAAAGTAATTCATACTTTTAATTTGCATCATAAAAAAAAAATCTAATGTAAAATTCTTATCCTGACGTAAAAAAAGATTTACTTTCAATTTTAGGCTTTTAGACTAACATGTTTGAAAAGTACAATTACCACTGACTAAAATAATCAAATATAATATATTTTTGTAAAAAAAGAAAAAAGAAAACGTTGGAGGCTCTGAAACGCAAGTTGAAAGCTCTCAAATACGAATCCAGACATAATACTAATCTCTTATGCTATTTCAATTATAGACGAAAATATATTACATCTCTCTGGCACCGATATTTTGATTATAGACATGTATCGTTTGGTCAACGAATAAGAGATTTATCTTTTTTGAGAATACAACAAGTTGTTGGGTGCACGAGTTATAACGTGTTCTAGCCAGCTATGATGCTATGGGGGAAGAAAAAGGTGATGAATAATGAATTACCTGTTTGCAACCGTCGCAGGTGAAGGGAAGAAAATCGAGCTGGTTGCAATCGCGGTGCTGGCAGTGTTTACCCAAATCTGGAAAAGCTTCTGTTCCGCCTGATGCCATGAATTTAGGGTTCTGAGTTTCGTGAAGGAACGAAAAACTGATGAATGAATTTGAATTGTGATTTGTGAATTGTGAATTGAAATAAGATAAATAAAAAAGAAGGCGGGTATTTATTATAGGTTTTGGTAATGGCTTGGGGCTTAAGTCAGCCATTGCGAGAGCCAAACAACAAAAGAAGGTTCTAGTGCCACTGGGCGGCTACGTACGCGGCAAGATAATCAATTACTATTATTTTCTTTCCTTGTACCTTTTTTTTATCCTGGTTAGTCGTTACAAGATTATATCTTTTTTTTTTTTTTTTATCTCCATCTTTTAATAAGATTTTAACTTTTACATATTTAGTTTATTTATATGGTTTTTTTTTATACTTTTATTATCAACGAGACAATTGGTCATGATAAAGTATGTTTGGTAAAAAAAAAAAAACACACACACATAACAAGCAAATAACCTTTAGGCTTTAGGAGTATCAATACTCTTACATGAGTTGTAAATATGCATGATTATGATGGACCCAAAAATCCACACTTAATGGAATAGGTAACAAAGCAACTTTACCACCATAATTACTAAATTATCACTCCCTAAGTTAAAGTGGTGCTTGTTGTTGCACCTTTAAAAAATATAATTTTTTTTCGGATTAAGAAAAAATTAACTTATATGAATAAAAATTTAATTTTTATTTTTTCTTTCTATTCAAATTTAAATTATTTTTTTCATTCTCTTTCTCTCATTCCAAACATGTTAGTATTGATACTCATAGGTCACTGTCAAAGAATCACTATGGAACCCACCGGATCATAATTTGCCAATTTTCACTCCTCAACTGGCTGTATCATTCGTTAATATCGAATTATTTTTCTCTCCTAGTCGAGAGTTTGATCCGTTCTGTTCTTTGAGTTTGAGTGAGAGAATCCACCCTGGTACTTTGATAATCAACTACTGATCTTGGAGAAGCTCTCGTCTAATGTAGCACCTAATCAAACAAGCCTATATCACGTACCTTTTTGGGTACAAATCCACAACTTACCCCAGGGATTTATGACGGAAGCTGTGGGAAAGCATCTAGGAAATTTCATTGGAAGCTTCATGGAGTATGATGATAAGAACAACACTGGTATATGGAGATCATACATGAGAATTAGGGTCAATGTTATTCAAACGGACAACATCATGAGGGGTCTTCAAAATATGGTAACAGCGCACACAGTATTAATGTAGAGACAACCACTCATTGCCAATTTAATACGGATAAAAACGGGAAAGGGATCACTAATCCTACACCAATGACCGTTAATGATTCTGCAATTAGTGACATTAATTCAGGGAATGTGGATTCGATGCAACCTGAACTTTTTTTCAAAATATTTTGACTCATATTGATGAGCAAATAATTAATTAATTCAGGAAATAAAACTGATGAGAACTTTATAAAACAGAAGCCACAAACACCCAAAGATTGATAATCCAAGCAATATGGGAGACCTCAGGCCAATCGCTCTATGCAATGCGATATATAAAATTCTTGCAAAGGTCCTTGCCACTAGACTTCGTGGAGTGATTGATAAAATTATTTCTGAAGAACAATCAGGTTTTGTCCCGGGAAGATCTATCACAGATAATGCTCTAGTGGTTTCTGAAATCATCCACTACTACACTGCAAGAGTAATTGAAGCAAAGGTGATGTAGCTCTGAAAATTGACAATAGTAAAGCTTATGATCGCATGAAGTGGGATTATCTTCGGGGTATGATGCTTAAACTTGGTTTCCATCCTATGTTTGTTGATTGGATTTGGCAATGTATATCCTCAGTCAAATTTTATGTGTCTCTCAATGATGATAGTGTGGGTCCAATCATCCCAACAAGGGGTCTCCATTAAGGGATCCCAAGTCTCACTTCTTATTTATCATTTGTGCTGAAGGATTGTCTGGCCTCATTAAAGATGTTGAAGCAAAAGGTGCCCTCCATGGTATAAGAATTTGCAAAAATCGGAGGTTACTTTCAGCAAGAATGTCAACGTGGATTTACGAAAGGAGATCACATATGAGCTTGGAGTAATTGAAGGCTCAGGTAAGGGGAGATACCTTGGCTTCCCTACGACGACTGGGCGAAATAAAAGAGCCATTTTTTCTTTCATCAAGGATTGGGTTTGGCAAAGAATCAACTCTTGGAAAGGTAAATCCCTATCTATGGTTGGTAGAGAGATTATGCTCAAATCTGTTATTCAAGCTATACCAATTTATTGTATGAGCATATGTCAATTTCCTCAATCTCTAGGTGATGAAATTCAAAAAATTATGAACTCTTATTGGTGTGGGGTTCTTGTAAAAGAGATCTGAAAGGAATCAAATGGTTGAATTGGGACAAATTGTGTACGGAGAAAATCAAAGGTGGCATGGGAAGGATTTTATGGGCTTTCGTAACCTCTTTGCTTTTAATATGGCATGTTAGGTAAACAAGGTTGGTGGAGACTTGGAGGCCCATTTCCAATCAAATGCTTTGACGAGAAGGATCTTCAAAGAGAAATATTATCCAATGGTGGAATTTATGGGTTCATCTTGTTGTTGAACGTGCCTTAGATGTTGTCAAGGCAATTTTGATTTTTAATTTGAATTAGTTATTGTATTGTTAGTGAATAAATCAGTTTCAAATTTTAAATTAGTTTCTGATTTTGTTTCTGAATTATAAGTGACAATAGTAATTCCTAACATAATGGAACATGATCTTTTATTCAGTCATTTAAATATACGTATTTGAATATGAGACTTATTCAATACAAAAGTGTGTCAGTTGTTACAAATTAAAAACTCACATTCTTCTATATTGTTTTTCCTTCTCTCCTACATTTTTCCCTTAAATTAAAACCAACAATTGGTATCTAAAGCGATCTTCTTGAGGGACTTGTGAAATGGATGTTGAACCTAGTTTCTCGCAAATTGCTCCTCCGGTCTTTGATGGGGGAGAGTTATGACCTCTGGAAGGTGAAAATGAAGTCCTACATGGAGTCTTTTGATTTGTGGAATGTTGTGGAAGAGTATTATGAAGTGTCTTTGCTACATGAAAATCCCTCCATGGCCCAAATAAATCATCACAAGGAAAAAAAAAACCAAGAAGGTTAAAGCAAAGACATGCCTATTTGCTAGTGTTTCTCAGATGATCTTCACCAGGATCATGACTCTCAATTCACCAAAAGAAATTTGGAATTATTTAAAGGAAAAGTATGAAGGGGATGAGCAAGTATGTGGGATGCAAGTGTTAAACTTGAAGAGGAATTTGAGGTGCAAAAGATGAAGGAATTTGAGACAATTAAAGGGTACTTGGACAAATTGCTTGGCATCGCTAACAAGGTTAGATTGCTAGGTACTACATTTGCCGATTCCAGAATTGTTGAAAAAATTCTTGTTACAGTGTCTTAGAGATATGAAGCAACAATAACTACTTTGGAGATTATAAAGGATATGTCCAAGATCTCTTTGATAAAGGTGATACATGTAACGACCCGTATCCGTCCGGTTCATTAACATTAACTTATGGTTGTTAAGCGTAACAATTATCATAGATAACGAAAATGGAAGCAGTAAACAAAAATGACGTCATCAAACGTCATTAACAACATCAACTGTACATCATATACGATGAATTCTCATAATATACAAGTATATCTCTCAAAACTGTACATATCCCTCATCAGTTACAAACACACAGGCATAAAACAAAAATAGACCCAACATGCTTTTCATCACTATGCCTAAGGATCTCATAAAAGCTATCCTTGCTCGAGACTCTTGCCCTGGGATCTATCAACCGCTCCCTGAGCATCACCTGCAAAACATAATCTCCAACAGGGGTGAGATAACAATCTCAGTAAACTCAGGGTCCTTGGAGGTCTTTCCTCCCCCTGGTTCACTTCCATGCACATAATATCAAAATTGGCATTACAAACTAGCCATCACAGCTATCAGTCACATTACCACATGTACATAGCATATACATATATAAATCAATGCCTGAGGAGGCTTCATCCATATACATGGGCACATCTCAAATCAGGATTTACAAATCATGCCTGAGGAGGCTTCATCCATTTATATGGGCACATCCCACATCAGGGCTTTCTTTCTTTGCCTGAGGAGGATTCATCCAGCTATGTGGGCACATCCCACATCAAGACTTACTTATATAGACTATTCAGTTTAATTCTACTGGCCAGAGAATCTAATCAAGCACATAACAACACTATCACAGTGTTCAGCTCATCATATACATGTTTCCATAAACAGTAACACACAATTTCAATATACATGCATCATGATATACAATAACCATAACTCCCTCAGAGTATGGTGGAACACAAACAGTGGAAAACACTCCCAAGAACAAAGAGCTTACCTGCTCTCAATGCTATACCGGCTCTCCCGGCTTCGTGGTCACAACCACCAGCAAGATCACTATCACGCCCTACACAAGGCATACAAACAATCAATCAATAACGGTCCTCAACCGTTAGAATGAAAGGAAACGTTATTCCTTTCCATTAAAACCTCTCTGTTCTCTATCTTAGGGTTATCAGAGCGAACCACCTTATAAGAGATTCACAGACCCTCTACATGATCTATCTTGATCCAACCAAGACCTTAGAGTCCCCTTAGACTCTGCATAAGTTCAATTCAATGCTCTAACCAGGCCATATTCTAACCATTATCCAACTTGACTAAAACAGTTATTTCAACACGCTTTCACCGTTTATTTATCCTTCTGAACAACTTTTGTAAAGGCACTTAGGTTCATATCTATCATAACACCTTCCATTTCATCAACATTCTTCCTACTCATACATATCTCAAGGTCAAAACCAAACTTCATAAGAAGTCATGATTCAAAGCTTAATATTCATCAGAACAACCCTCTGATCATACTCTTCTAAAGAATCTAAGCCTAATTCCAGCCTTAACACAATTTGGTTACTATTCATCCCAAGAATCATTTCACAAATCAATTGGTAAAACTTGAGTTTCTTACCTCTAAACTGTCAAGGAAGGCTGGAGGATCACTTCTCTAAGCTTTAGCGTCCTTGAATCACCTTCTTTCTCCTCCAAAACTCAGTTTTACAAAGTTCCCTAGAGAACGAGATTTCTCCATTTTAAGGTTTTCTCTAAGGATTGAAGCTGGAATCTAGCTCATAGAAGGGTTCTAATCAACTTTCTAGTTGGGTAGGAAGTGTTTTGTTGAAGAATGGAAAAGATATGAAGCTCCCCAAGCTTGTCAATGGCGGAAGGAAGGAGGGAAATGAGTTTTTCGCCAGAAAATTCGTAAAAATGGCCTTTTATAGGCCCCCAGCCCGAGTTCTGGCGCTAACGACGCCAGATTACAGAGAAATTTGGCCTTTGTTGTGCCTCCCGCGCTACCGGCGCCACTAATGGCGCTACTAGCGCCATCTTCCAGTGCATCTGGCGCTGGTGGCGCCACTCTGGCGCTACTGGCGCCAGATTCCAATGAAAAATGGCCTGCAGCTACAGTGCCACGCCATCAGCGCCACACAAAGTTACAGTGCCACGCCATCAACGCCACTCCCACGCTACTTACTTGAGATTTTTTTTTTTTTTTAGAAACCTAGGTGATTATAATACATGCCTTACAAGCCCAAGATAATTGAAGATTTATAAGGAAAGAATCAATAGTTGAAGGAGCTTTACCAGCCAAGCACCATAATGTGACCAAAAACAAGAACTTTGATGGAATGAGATCAAGTTCAACATCAACCAATGGAAAAGGAAATTGAAAGAAATCTTATCTGTCTTGCCAACATTGCGAAAAGAAAGGACATCCTCCATTCAAATGTTGGAAAAGACCTAATGCTAAGTGTAGTGAATGTAATCAAATGGGGCATGAAGTTGTTATTTGCAAAAACAGGAATCAATTAGGGATGACAAAGTGGGCCAACCCACCCAAAACAGGTCGGAAAGGCCCAACCCACTAAAAAACAGGTCTAGTCGGGCTGGCCCACTTTTGTAAAGTGGGTTGAAAATGCTAGTCTGTCCCACTTTAAGGTGGGCTAGTGAGCCAGCAGGCTAGTTCACATAAAAATAAAAAAAAAATATTTTTTTTTGAAAAAGACAAAAAATTATAAAAAAAAAAAATACAAGAACTAAGAACAAGTTGTCATCATCAAATATTCAAATGTGTACGAAGTTCTTACATAAGATCTGTTGTAAGGTTTGTAAGTTTGTTGTTGTCATGCTTATTTTCACATATAAAATAAGTTATGACAACATACTTATATTGCTTTGTTTATGTTTTACTCATTAACTTGAACAAGTTCATCTGACTTTGTAAAAGCATCTGCATTCTAAATTATTTACAAATTATGAATGCATCTAATATTGGGTAGTCATTAGTCATTAGTAATATGATATTAATAGACATGTTTAAGGCCAGTCAAGATTTTAACAATCTTAATTAGTTTATTGATTGCAATTTTATTTTTGCTCTTAGTTTTTTTATTACTGTTATCCGGTAATTTTCTTCTTAGTGATAATTAAAAATAAGTGCATGTTATATAAATTCACAAGTCAATTAGTTTTAACAATAACAACCTAAACAAAAGTATGAAGTTTCTCATTGAGTTTGTTATATATGACAAGCTAGCATAACTTTGATGACCCTGTTTTGGTAAAATTCATACATTAAGTACTTCAAAATACTAAAACAAGATAGATAATTAAAAACAAATATTATCATAAGGGTATACAAATAGTTCTCAATCAAATAGAGTAAACTTATTAAAAGAAAAAAAGAACATGAACATGCAATGCATCTGAGGTGTATATATGGAAGGAGTTATGTAACTTCTATTTCTTTATCATAAACATTCTCCAGCACTCCCTACCCACCTTGTTTAATGTGCGAATTTTCATAAAAGAGCAGCCACAAACGAAAAATTGCTTCTAATTCACTCTGCCATACATCATACATTAAAGGTTTCCACTTTCCAAACAATTTACGCTAAAGATAGTGAAACAGATTTTGTTCATGAAATGAAAATAAATAGGAATTGTACAGAGAAGACCAGGAGTATAGCAAACCAGAATTTTTCACTAAGATTTTGTTCATGCATAGACTGAATCGTGAAGGTGTGTAGCAAACCATAATTGCAAAAACGATTACAAGCGAATAAAATAAAAAGCAATAAAAAGAAGGAGTAAAGTAATAAACGAAAAGTTCCTCTGTACCTGGTGGTGGTGGTTGGTGGCAATTTGACGGTGCTTAAGCTCCTTCTAAAGTTCTGATGGTTCTGGGGATGGCGGACGGTGAATCGACTGGGCGGTGCGGGTGCGGAACAGTAGGAGCAACTTAATGCACACCCTATTCAGCAGGATCTCTCTCTCACGGCCACAGACTCACCAGTCACGGTCATAGACTTGCTCACGGTCACGGTGACGTTGACGAGTCTCTCTTTCGTTCAGACTGCTCAGTGGACAGTGGGTGTGGTGTGGGTCTCCGGTCTCGACTCCTTAAACTCGAGAAGAAAAAGGAAAATTACAGAAGGGTAGATGGCACATGGATAGCCCACGTTTTATGGGCCGGGTTGGCCCATCTCGTTTTATCATTGTGGGTTTCAAATCTCAGTCTGGCCCACTTTTTTTGTGGGTTAAACGGGTTGGCCCGCCAAGCCAAGCCTGTTTTGTCATTCTTAGAATCAACCACACAGTGAAGCTGCAAACGCTGCTGATTCGAAGGAGGAGTACCCGTTTGCTGCTACATGTTTTTCTAGTATTGAATCAAGTCCAAATTGGCTTATTGACAGTTATTGTACTAATCACATGACAAACAACAAGGAGTTATTCAAGGAACCGAGCAATATAAGCACATTGAAGGCTCGAGTTGGAGATGGCAAGTTCATCACTATGGATGGAAAGAAAGGGAACTCTAGCAATCTCAACCAGCAAAGGTACAAAACTCATTTCTAATGTATTGTATCTTCCTGAAATTAATCATAATTTGTTGAGTGTTGGACAACTAGTTGAGAAAGGTTATAAAGTATTGTTTGAAAACAAAATTTGTTTGATTAAAGATGCAGAAGACAAGGATATTTTTAAAGTAAAAATGATAGGAAAAACTTTGCTTTAAACCCATTGGAGGATGAACAAATTGTTTTTTCAATAAAAAAATATCACTTAATTATCTCACAAAATGCAAAAAGTTGAAGAAAAACAAGCAAATTCTAAAATAATAGCCCCTAAGTCCCAAAGTAGTTCAACTAAAAAAAATTGTAGCTATTGTATAAGAGCATACAAATAAGAAGATACACTTGAGGGAAAAAGATGAAAGAATTGAGCAGAATGAAAAGTGTTTAAAGTCTTTGACTAAGAACCTAAAAACTGAAAATGTCAAGGCTGGATGACATGTGAAGGAAGCAATAATTTTTCAACAATGTAAATCAACAAGTTGAATATTTAAAGAAGATAAGAGTTTACAACCTCTAAGACAAAAAAGAGTGTTGTTGAATATGCCTTAGATACTATCAAGACATTTTTATTTTTAATTTGAATTAGTTATTGTGTTGTTAATGAATAAGCCAATTTTAAATTTTAAATTAGTTTGTTATTCAATAAAAAAAGTGTGTCAATTATTCCAAATTAAAAACTCATGTTCTTTTATATTACTTTTTCCTTATCTCACGTTTTTTTTCCTTAAATTAAAACCAACACATCTCTTGGTCACAACCCATCATTCATATGGCAGAGCTTGTTTTCTTCCAAAGCTATGTTAAAACAAGGTTACAGATGGTGTTTAGGCACAGGTGTTGATATAAATATATGTCATGAACCATGGCTTCATAATCATGGTTATCGTTATGTGACTTCCCCAGTGGTGTCAGGCTTTGAGAACTTGACCGTGAATGCGATTGTCCACAACCAAAATAATGCTTGGAATCTGGATATCTTGAACCAGAGATTTTTTCTCCAGCAGATATCAATGAGATTTTACACCCTCATACACCTTCATTCAAGTCAGAGGATACGTGTATTGGGGCTGAAACCAAGAATGGTTTGTACTGTGTCAAGAGTGCATATCATATGATCATGAATAACTTTGTCAATCAGGAAAATTGGTGTGCTAATGGTGAATGGAAGATCTTATGGGATATGAAAATTCCTCCAAGAGTTAAGTTAATGATCTGGAGATCTTATAGGGATTGTCTTCCCACAAGAAATAATCAACGTGGTAGGGGAGTTCAATGTCCTATTATTTGTCCACTTTGTGAAACAAATGTTGAAACCACTTCTCACATTTTACTCACCTGTCCAGTGAACAGTGATTGTAGGAAGGCTGTCAAAATGGATATAAAAATGTTACAATGTCTGGATTCTGCAGATTCTTTTGGCCAATTTTATGAGAGTGCTGGATGATCCTCAACAAGAGCTTCTATGCTTATTTAGAATTTGTGGAAAAGAAGAAATGGCAAGGTATGGGACAACAAATCCTCCACGAGCCAATCTGTGGTGCATCAATATGACATTTTCTACCAAGTCTGGATCAGAGCACAAGAAAATAATCAGTAACGCTCCTCGTCATTTCATCAACAACAACACCACCAACAAGTCTCATGGAGTAAACCGCTCCCTGGTTCATACAAGTGCTACATTGATGCAGGATTTTCGTTGATCTTAATTGCACAAGTATTAGCATGTGTTTTCGAGACAGCTTGGGCACGTTTGTGGTAGCTTCAAGTTATGGAAGGAGAAGCATGGGCCTTGTTGGAAATGGAATGACAAAGATAGAAGAAGAGCTTACACTAAATTAAAATTCCACTCAAAAACAAAATATTACAACAAGATACAAGTGTTACAACACTATCTCAAACTTTGTATTTCTCTTAAATCTCTATTTCTTTTCTCACATAAGTGTTTTAACACTCTCTTTCTCACTTTTCTACACACTTTTCTCTTCACTTATACAAATGCTTAACATTCAATCCATATATATAGGTAAACATATAATAATTCAAGCTAAACTTGCCAACCTATAATAACCACAAGTTGCAACTTTTGATTATCTTTATGACTTTGAAGATTTCAAGTTGAACTTGACAAACTTTAATAGTCATACAACACATATGTAGATAAGAATGACAACTCAAAATGACTTGAATGGATAAGAACAAAAATCTTCTAAATTCTTCAAGTTTTTTCCATAATTTTCAACAAGCTTCTACAAGTATCCATACAACTCTACAAGCTTCCATAAAATTTCATAAGTTTCTAAGCAATTCTTTAAAGTTCCATAACTTTCTTTGGTGATGGAGGAAATCAATTTGAATTTGAATTCTTTGATGAAAGTAAAATCAATTTTGAATTCTACTAGACCTTACGTGCGGCATTAAATATTGTTGTCAACATGGGTCTCACTAACGTTCTCTTTGAGATGGATAACATGTCAGTGGTTGACAAAGTGAAAAATACCAAGAAAGATGAAGATGAGGGGAATTATTATCAGTGAGTGTAAAGAGATTTTAGCATCTAATAAAACCTTCCATTTGGGTTTTTTAAGGAGACAAGGGAATGGTGTATGTAGCTCATGCT
The DNA here is from genome assembly GCA_007407185.1 of Glycine tomentella. NCBI lineage: Eukaryota > Viridiplantae > Streptophyta > Magnoliopsida > Fabales > Fabaceae > Glycine > Glycine tomentella. Next base: position 3,093,785 of record PYAF01002226.1, on the reverse strand, counting down.
TTAGCTAGCGCAGCTCCTTTGATT
>PYAF01002226.1:2977691-3079393 GCA_007407185.1 Glycine tomentella | reverse complement strand
TTATACACTGTTTCCATTAAGAAACCGTGAAAAAATATTTAATTTAATATTAGTTTTATAAAATAATATTTATTTTAAAATAAATTATTCTCTCTAAAATATCATATAATCAAAGAAAAAGGAGGAATTACCATTTAGATCAAAGTGGGGGCAAAAAAATTTAAATATTATAGTTTTAATTTAATACAACTAAAGCAAGTTTTCATTATTGTGTTTTTTAAAATAAAATTAAATAATGAAAATTTGGTTCTGTTGTGAATTTTGATTTTATACCCCTTGTCATTGTGTTACTGTTTTTGATAAAAAAAATAATACAAAAAAAACTTATTTCTATTATATATTTGAATTCACACCCTTAAATCTTAAAAACCAACATTGCAAAGACATTCCCATTGTTATTTTTGGAAGAAAAAAAATTAACCCAACGGAAACTTCTTTTGCTAAATCCAACCGAAATTTAACTTATTTCCTATGTATTAAATAGTATGTTGGGAGATGCCAATAGCAATGTCCATTTATATGACTTTTATAATAACCATTTCAAAATTTATATAAAAACTTATATCAAAGATAATTTCTAATTAATTATTAAATTTTTGAAGAAATTCACATAAATAAAAACTTGTTTCCATTAGGAGTACGTTCGTACAAAAAAAAAAAAAGAAAAAAGTTGTAAGGCTTAAATACTATGTTGAGAGATGCTAAATGTTTTGGCTTATGACTGGGCTCGTTCTTGTACTATTCAGGAACTTCCTTCATTTGATTCAACTTTTTGAATGGATTAGATAATACCGTCCTCTGCATGATAAATTATGGAATAGCTAATTCTACAACAAAAAATAATTTTTTTTTTCACGAGGTACGTACAGTTATACATAGGACTTAATAAGAATTTAATAATTCTAGTTTTTTTAAAAAATAGAAGATATTCACATACCTGCATGTGTGGTGTGAATGCTAGTGCCCGCAACTGTAAACTGATACTACCTTCAAGTACTGAATTTGATTGATGCAGAGTAATGAAATCCTTGCAAATTGAGATTTTCCACTATATTTCCATAATAAACATATTGAAGTCCTTGATTTCTAACATGGATAGGGCACATTGCCACAAGAAGTTCTAAAATAGAGTCAGGATTCTCAAAGCAGATACAATTTACATCAGAAGAGAAATGTTTCAAAAGGCATGTAAGCACTGGTTTGAGGAGTCAATGAGGCAGCTAGAGAATTGTGGTTTGTAACGAAGAGCCTTCGAAGTGGGTCGTTGAGTGACACAACATTCGAAAAACGAGAATTTTCAAAATAGGATTTCTTGATATGGCTTGTTGCAACTTCTTGTCACCAACAAGGTGATGCAGAGTGACGGTTCTTTCCTAACTGAATGCTCTCCAATAGTGATATTGTGAAGAGAGAAGCAATTGATCCTCCAAGACCAAGTCCAGTAACAATCAATGGAGTGGAACAATTGGATAAAGATTTACATGATGCAAGACAAAATGAGTAAACTACTGCCATAAGATTCAGTGGAAATTATCCTTATAATTTTGTTCCAAACAGTGAAGTTTGCTGGTAGTAATCCTTGGCTAAAACTCCCTTTAAAACAACTTTGCATGAAAAAACACCGATGACAAAAAAGAGTAATGATAAACATTCACTTTATTTTGGGGTGTACTGATATGGAAAGAAGAGAGAGAGAGAGAGAAGAAAAAAGAAAGAGTAGAGAGAGAAAGTGATAAATGTGACAAGTAATGCAATGAAAAAGGAGGAGGGATAGGAAGAGAAATCGGGTGAAAATGGGATTGAAGCAAAAATGAATAAATATTCTATTTTTCCTAAGTGAAGAAAAGTAAAGAAATAAGTGCTAGTGTTTTTAAAATACAAACATATAAACATGGTTGTTTGAAATTGTAGAATGATGACCACAAGTACTTCTCATATATCCAATGGGATGCATAGAATGATGACAGAGGGAAAGGAGGTGATGTACCATTGATTTCAATTGATCAAGCCTACAATGATTTTTATGGAAGAGTGAAATTGTAGTGCTGTTAACAGAGAAAATTGGATTGATTTCGTCACACAGCAAGTCAAAGTGAAGGATTTTTTCCTCCGTGGGAGCATAAGATGGAACCAAATCCGCTTGGATCGGAATAGTCTAATGTGGCCTCAAATGCTATAATGGTCAAGTGCTATAACTCGAGGTAACAGTCCATGATCTGTGAAGAAGAACATGGCTGCTTGTCACAAAAGATGCAAACTCGATTCCACTGTTAAATCTGCGACCACTGGCACACAAAATCCAACATAACTAATACAATGAGAGTCAGCACTTCATGTTATTTTCAGGTAAAAACCAAATGTCAACAAGGAAGAGAAGCAATGTTTCACCTATCGCATACAGTGCAGATCGGGTCATGGTGCTTCGAAAAGTAAAGGATAGATAACTTGAACTAGAAGCATATGATGCTGTGAGTTCTTGACAGATGATGATGATGATGAATATCGAGGAAAATTGCCATGGAGTTTGTGAATAATGTGCAAAAAGACTGAATGGTTGATGCCATTGCAAAGAATGAAGTTAACAAACTTATTTAATGGTGTGAGCAAGTCAAGTCAACATAAGTGGGAAATGTTGTGCAAGCACCATGTGACCCCATTGAAGAATAAAATCAAATTGACACACTGTGAAACAACCTCCATCACCAACAAAGCAGCCTCATGTGCTGGTCTATTTACTTGGGTTGTTGTTTTCAATCTTTGGATTGTTTGAACCCTTCCAAATGTTTTAGTATATTTCGTATCTCCCACGGTTTCAGCATAAAAATACACTTTAAGAATTCAGATAGAAGCACCAAAGCAGAGAAACAGACCCATTTCTTAATGACCAACATGCAATTCGTTCGAAGCTCTTGATATTTTGATTGAAAAATATAGTGCAGAGAGTAGAGAGGAACTTGACCTCATTGTGTAAAAATAATCTCAATTTTACCAATCATAGACCATGTATATACATAAATTCCCAAAGCCATAATAATTCACATAATAGTATTTTTTTTAAAATATCAGATTATTCTTTCCACTCATAAAGTTAACAGCATAAAAAACCCCAAACTAAAAACTATTACTATAAGATATTTATCATAAAAGGGATAGAGTCTATGTAGAAAAAAGGATAGCTTGTGCAACATTGCTATCGCAAAAATCAAAATGAAGGGGCAGCTGCCACACCTGCCTCTATGAGAAACTCCGTAATGATCACAAAACCCAGCATAAACACTAAACAACTTCAAATAGAAATAAATTTTTACTGACAATAAAACATCCAAATCCACAAGTAATTAGTTCACAATGAAATCTTACTTTATTACACTTCTGAAAGACATGCTTTATATATATAAAACGGTTATCAACTTATCATGCATCAAGGGAAATCATAAGCTCCCAAAGCATACTGCTCAAGGTTCCTAGCATCACTCATGAACTTTGAGAGTGCTGGGTTATGTAAAGTTCCCTTAATTGCTTTATACTCATTCCACCAACACATGTAGCTGCTTTGCGCCAAGAAAATCTCTGGTGATACTGCATAGTTCTTGAGCAACCCATAAATGTACTCCTCAAATGTAACCAATTTCTTCAATGTCTCTTCCTTCTCTCTAACAACCTTCAACTCCTTGCATGAAAGGAGAGCCTCTTCAACATGGGCCCAAAAGCAAGAATCAAAAGTTAAAAGTGCTTCCACATTCTTCTTCCTTGTACTGCTTAAATCACTTGTTGCTTTTTTTGTCCCTTCATTTAACCATTCCTCCAACTGTACAAAGTGTTTAGACCTATTTTGGGTCACATAGTTTTTACCCCCTTCTCTATAGTATTGAGCAACAGCAAGGGGTTCAACCATTCTCCTGTAGTTAGTTCCACCATAGAGCCAGCGGGTACGAAAAGCTGCACCTTCTTTCTGAGGCTTCATCTCTGCTTCTTCAACCATCTTTTCCCAGTAATTTGTGAGCATTCTATGGAACTGAATAACATCATAATCCCACGGCGAGTTCATATTCTTGTAGCTGTCATAGTATCCTAGTCGCTGATTTTTTGTTTCCTTCTTGTACCATTCAAGTTGGGACATATATATCTTCATTTCATTCAATTTTTTGGCCGGATCAAAAACCACCCTCCTCTGGAAAATGAATTTTTGTTCTTGTATTTTAATCTTTGTTTCCAAAGTATTGGTATCAATGTTCTGCTGCTGCAAGCCAATTTTAGAAACAAGATCAGGTAAAAAAAAAATGATTTACAACCAAAATACTAGTCTGATTACACATATCGAGTCTAAATAAGACTCAATTTGAATTAGATAATTCTAATTGTTCAAGAAATAGAAGATATTCACATACCTGCAAATGTGGTGTCAATGCTAATGCTTGCAACTGTAAACTAATACCACTTGAAAGTACTGAACCTGCATGAGCCATGTTTTCAACCCTTGTACTAAAGTCCTTGCAAATTACCTTGTCACTGAGCTTTTCTACCATATTTCCGTAATCAGAAGACTGAAATCCTTGATTCTGAGTGTGGCTTGAGCCCATTGCAATGAGAAGTTCCAAAATAGAGTCAGGGTTCTCAAAACAAGTGGAGTTTGCATCAGAACACAAGAAAAATGTCCCAAAAGGCATGTAGGCACTTGTTTGAGGAGTCAATGCAGCCGGTGAAGAACTATAGTTTGTAATGAAGTGCCTTGGAAGTGGGTCTTTCAGTAACACAACGTGTAGAAAGCAAGAATTCCAATTAGAACTACGTGATATGGCTTGTTGCAATTTCTTGTCACCAATAAGGGGTGAACCAAAGGTGATGCAGAGTGGACGATTCTTTCCAGAACCAATGCTATTTAATAGCGATATAGTAAAGAGAGAAGCAACTGGTCCTCCAACACCATGTCCAGTAACAATCAATTTAGTTGAACTATTAATCTGCATTTATGATATGATTGGTTATATAAGGGTTTACATGGGAAGGGCAATATATACCTACAAATGTCGAAAGTCTACACTACTTTTGAAACAAAATTAGCAAACTATTGCTATAAGGTTAATTGAGCATTATCCCTAAAATTTTATCCCAAGCACCCTGATATTCGCTGATAATAACACCCTCAGCTAAAACTCTCTTCTTAAGAACTCCTTCACAGAAAAAACAGTGAAAATGAGTGAGAAAAGAAGTAAAGAAAGCTAAGTGCAAGTTCTTTTAAAAGAAATATATATAAACAAGAATATTTCAAAATTCAAATCACTTCTAAATTCATCCTCTAAAGGTACTTTTGATATGTGAGGCATTGGAAAGTCACATCTGTTACACTAAACTATTCAATCTAGTTTACAAACTACAGCCAACAAGGTGACAAAATCTAATGCATATTACATTCCCAAATATCAATCCCACTTATCACTTTTTCTCCAAGGTCATTACTTATGAATAGGGAACTAGATTTGCAAAATAAAAAAAAATAACATGCCAACATTATTATAAGCAGAATAAAAACTAACTTTCCTTTTTCTTTCTTAAAGAAAAATAGTTTTTGAAGCTAACCAATGTGATATTTTGGTGATCATGACTAATTTGCAAAGTCAAACAGCTTAATTCAGGACAGCTTGATAGGTCAGCACATCATCAATCTCTCGATTTGCAGGGAAATGCAAAGTTAATTGTATATGAAGGTCAAAGAAGCAATTGAGTATCCACACTTAAGATATGGTTTTTTCATCTTGCCATTTTCAAATTAAAACCAGAATAGGATTATAACTAATAATAACAAGTCAAAGGAGGTGATGTACCTGGGATTTCAGTTGATCAAGCTTCTCATAGTTTTTCAAAAAGAGTGAAATTGCAGTGCTGTTAACAGAAAAAAATGGATCTTTCTTGGTACACAGAAACTCAAAGTGATGAAAATTCTTCTCCCTGAGAGCATTAGATGGAACTAAATCCGCTTGAAGACTAGAAACATCTAGCTTGGCCTCAAAGGCTATAATCATCAAATCCGAACCCGGTTCTCTATAGACTATCCATGATACCCCCTCTCCCACGTTTGTAACGATTCCTGCATAACGGGACGTGATAACATTCCATGATCTGTGAAGAAGGACAGAGCTTGTCACAGAAGATGCAAGCTCGAATCCACTGCTAAATCTGCAACCACAAGCACACAGAATCCAACATAAGTAACACTATGAGAATTAACAGTTCATGTTACTTTCTTTTATGAGTTTTCAGGTAAAAACAGAAACCCAACAAGGAAGGAGTAATGTTTCACTTATTACATACAGTGTAGGTTGGCTCATGGTTCTTCACTTCTTCTTAAGGTAGAAGAACATGCGACTTGAATTAGAAGGTTTTCATGCAGTGAGTTTTTGACAGATAATGGTTAAGGATGAGAAGTTCTAAGGGATGATGCCATTGCAAAGAGTGGAACAAGGTAAGTCAACACCCGCGTCAATATTTTTTTATTATTATAAATTGGAACAACTAGGTAGTTGAATAACATAAGGCAAAATGCTTTTTTTTTTTCCCCTTCATTATTATTGTCACTGTCCTTTATTTCCCTTCCTTTTTCCTTTTTGTTTGTCGTTGTTAATGGTTTGAGTTTGGGCCTTTGGGCACATGAGAAAGTTGTGTGAGAAATAAGAAGTTTAATTGAAAAATTATATGTTGAAATTTAAATAATTATACAATTTTTATATATGTATGTTTACTTAATTATAATTTTAACTGTTAATTTTTATTAATAAGTATAAAAAATGTAATCTTTAAAATGAACTACTTACTTTTTTTTAGTGATAAATCACTTATTTCATGGAAATGAAATCTAATTCTATTAGAGCATGTAAAATAATGATTGCTTATTTAAAATTTGTGAGTATGACAATATTGCATAGATTTAAAAAATTTACCCAAAAATTTACTTCAATTCTAAAATTGTTAGAATGAGTACTTAATGTCACATTAAATTTTATAATTGAAAAATGATTTTTTAATTGATAATAATGAATTAGACAACAATTGTTTATATAAACAACACACTTTCAACTCATCTGCTCCAATGATAAAAATTTATTAAGTAACATTGTTTAATTTTAAGTATCTCATAAAACACATGCATTGGATATGCTTTAAGTATTCTAATAAGGATTTAGTTGCAGCTGTACCAAAAAAAAACATGGCGAAATTGCAATTGATAAAACAAAAAATGTTAATCTCTATAGTACATGTGACAGTTTAGCTAATTTAGTGCACTGAAAATCACCTTTTGACGGCTTGTAATTAAATTGTATTTATATGAGAATTCGCTAGCAAGCGAACATCCAGTTTTAGCCTAATCTTCTTTGAATTTGAAAGTTTTAGATTTTTGTCTAAGTATGTCAAGAACTTCAAATGAGACACAAGATTATTTATAGACATTAATATAATTTCAATCCTAATGGTCAAATTTTACTGTGAAGACACACGTAACTCAAAGGGAAAGTTTGAGGTGTTTAGATCAAGATTTGGAAGTTAAATTGGTTACTTTTTATATTTTTATGTCTGAAACATTGGCTGAAGTAGGCAAAATTCGGAATCGGAGATGACTCATGTTTTGAGCGAATGGCTATGCTAAATCAGTATTTTACTTAATATTGTACTTTTTCTATCCAATGTATGCATAAGAATGCTGAATGAAATGCGAATTATAATTTTCTCCCTCCATAGAAGCTTGTGTTCTGTTCTCCTTTTTGCTTATCTATTCTTTACAGTCCTTCATGCATACATTGACCTTTCAGATTACTTTAATACTAACGAGGTTCCATACTAAAATTTCCAAGAAGAGTAATGGTTTGATAGGGATTGAAGACAACTGCAAGAACTTTCACTATCACAACAATACAAAACAGGTGTAATATAACAAGGTCCCAGCCCAAAATCAATAAAGGAAATACAAAATAGGTCGAAAAGTGCAAAGTATATAATAAAATGATAATTTATTTTACGCTGTTGAACCATTAATCACTATGCCTCAGGAGGGAAATTGTAAGTTCCCTTAGCATACTGCACATAATAATCAGGATTGCTCATGAAGTCTTTTAGTGGTGAATTATATGAAGTTTCCTTATTCTTAATTGCCTTATACTGATTCCACCAAGTCATGTAGCTGCTTTTCATCAGGAAAATCTCTGGTGACACTTCATATTTCGTGAGCAACCTATAAACATACTTCTCGAATTTGGCCAAGTCATCGAGCTGTTTCTTCTCTGTCTCACTAGATTGCACATCCTTCAACAGTTTGCATGAAAGGAGAGCTTCTTCAACATGTGCCCAAAAGCAAGAATCATAAGTTAAAATAGATTCCACATTCTTTTCGTTTGTACTGTTTGAATCACCTGTGCCTTTTGCTGCATCTTCCTTCAGCCACTTCTCCAAAAGTACAAAGTGTTTAGACCTATTTTGAGTCACATAGTCTTTACCCCCTTCTCTATAGTATTTAGCAATAGCAAGGGGTTCAACCATTCTCCTGTAGTTAGTCCCACCATAGAGCCAGCGGGTACGAAAAGCTGCATCTTCTTTCTGTGGCTTCATCTCTACTTCTTCAACCTCCCCTTCCCAATATTGTGTGAGCCTTTTATGGTAACCACTAACATCCTGGTCGCATGGCATGTTCATGTTCTTGTAGCTGTCGTAGTACCCAATATTACGTTTTTTATAATACACCTTGTAACATTCAAGTTGGGCCATGTCTATCTTCATCTTATTCAATTTATTTGATGGATCAAGTTTAACCTTCTTCTGCACAATGGATTTATTTTCCAGTTCTTCCAACGTTGTTACCAAGGCTTTCATATCAATGTCCTGGTGATGTTGCTGCTGCCAAATCAATTTTAGACAAGAGATTAGGAAAAATATAATTTATCAAATGCTACTCTAATTACACATAACAAGTCTAATAAGGTTTACTTAAAAAGCAAGCATTTTAGAAATAAAAGATATCCAGAGCTACCTGCATATCCGGTGTCAATCCTAGTGCTGCCCACAACTGCAAACAGATACTTGCACCCATTGAATTAGAATGAGTCAAGTCCTGTCCCCGTGGGGTAAATTCCTTGTAAATTTCTTTACCCCTAAGATTTTCCATTAAGTTTCCGTAATCTATAGGCTGAGATCGTTGATTTTGATCCTGGGTTGTGACAATGAGAAGTTCCAACACGGACTCCGGGTTCTCAAAACAAGCAGAATTTGTATCGGAACAGAAGAGAAATGTCCCAAAAGGCATGTAAGCAGTTGTGTGAGGATTCAATATTCTCAGAAATGGGTCTTCGTAAGAGACAACATGTAGAAAGCAAGAACTACATTTAGAACTACGTGATATGGCTTCTTGCAACTTTTTGTCACCAACTAGGGGAGAACCAAAAGTGATGCACAGAGGGGGTCTCTTTTTGTTATCATTGGTATCTAATAGTGATAAAGTGAACAGAGAAGCAATTGGTCCTCCGAGACCAAGTCCAGTAACAATCAACCGAAGGGAGCTATTTATCTGCATTAACCATTAAGAATGTGACAAGGGTTTGTACATGAAGAACAATGTATGATCGGAAACATATTGCGGTTTCTAAATATAAACATATCGATATGTGTATTATAAATCACTTATAGATGTTGCCATTGGGTAAACAGTTTAATCAGGAACTTATTGAATAAGTGTTTGCCATATATAAGTTGTTTATGTAACAGAAGAAAAATAAGATTTAATTATTTTCATAAGTTTAGAAAATTATTAAAAATAAGTTAAAATAAACTTTAAATAAGCTCACGAGATTAATTATCGTATTATCACCCATTCATTCGTGCTCAGTTCTTGGCAAAACGAGGGGAAGAAAAGAAAGATAACATGGGGATATATATTGTCATGTGATATAAAAGCACTAACCTAGCTTACAAGAGAGTTTCTACAAATTATCTTATATATAAGGATGTTAACTTACAGAAAAGTGTATTTCATTTTTCCTTTTTATTATCTTATAAGTGTTTATAGAAAAGTTTATGCATACGGACCTTTATAAATATGATACTTAAGCTCTGACAAACACCACAAAATTTTATGAGGGAATGTTATTTAAGTTTAATAAGTTTGATCAATCACACATTAATTCTAGTTCTAGATTCACAGGGAATACCTTGTTTTTCATTCAAGTCACAGATACAACATGCAATTTAGTATCCAAATGTCCAAATTAAGTAAACGTTTTTTAACTGGTCAAGGGAAGGGAGGAGATGTACCTCGGATTTCAACTGATCAAGCTGCTCATAATTTTTATCAAACAGTGAAATTGCAGTGCTGTTAACAGAGAAAAATGGAGCTTTCTTGGTACGCAGAAACTCAAAGTGATGGAAATTCTTCTCCCCACGAGCATTAGATGGAACCAAATCCGATTGAAGTTTAGAAGAATCTTGCGTGACATCAAATGCTAAAATCATCAAATCCGAACCCGGTTCTCTGAAAACTTTCCATGATATTCCCTCTCCCTTGGTTGTAATGATGCCTGCATAACGGGACGTGATAACGTCCCATGGTTTGCGAAGAAGAACTGCAGAGCTTGTGAGAAAAGATGCAAGCTCGATTCCTCTGCAAAATCTGGAGCCACAAGCACACAAAATCCAACATAATAAGTAATATTATGAAAATCAGCAGTTAATGTTACTTTCTTTTATGAGTTTTTTTCAGGTAAAAACGTCCAAAACCCAATAAGGAAGGAAAGAAGACTGTTTCACTTATCACATACAATGCAGACTGTGTCATTGTGCTTAATTCCTAAAGAGGCACAAGTAACTTAGAACTAGAAACTTGTGATGCAGTGAGTTCTTTGACAGAAGATGGTTAAGAAGAGAAATATTATGAGCATGAAGTCACTGAATGATTGAAGCCATTGTAAACAATGGAACAAGGTAAGTCAAGTCAACACGCGCCTATGTTTTTATCATAAATAAAATTGAAAAGACTTGTACATAGACGTAGAATCGGTTGTCCACGGAAAGGTCATATTTTTTTTTTAAAAAAAGGTTGTGTTTTTAGTCTTTCAGCTTTAGGGTATTTTTAATTTTGATCTCTCAATTTAAAACATGTTCTTTTTAGTTCTTCAATTTTATGAAATGTTGTTTTTAATCCCCTCAACATAATTTTGGATGAGTAAAAGTTTGTTCTTTTTTTTCCTTCAAATTCACTCAAAGGGTTTTAAAATAGCATTCCACAAATTTAAGGGACTAAAATAATTAAATATAATTTTTTTTGGTTTAGTTCAAATTTTTTTAAACATGGGAACAAAAAATTAAATCAAATTAAAATACAATCTTTTAAATAAAAATACACATCATTTGGTTCAAAGGTTTTAAGTCTTCTTAGATTCATATTTTTAGATTCAAAGGTTTTAAACCTTATTGGGTTCAAATCATTTCATTACTTAAAGCAGCTTGATATGAACATCCCTAATTTACACTTAGAAGTCAAGTCAAATTATATATATATATATATATATATATATATATATATATATATATATAATCATGGTGAGCAAAGTAGCACACTAACCGCGTTGTACGGTTGCAGAATAAACAATTGACACTGTGAAATGTCCTCCATGACTCCATCTGAAATCAGCCTTGTTTTGTTATAAGCGTTGAGATTGGATTACATATTAATTTTAGGTGAGTAATTAACGATAGAGTCTTATTTGTATCCTTAATATCAATAAGAAGGTTGAAGTTACAATTGATAAAACGGCAAGTGTGAATCTCAGTCTTTTTTTTTTTACAACCTTAAAACATATTTTAATCTAATTAAATTCCATAACTCAAAATGAAAGCATTGAACGCCAGCAGGTTCAAAAATTATATATATTATGAAATATTCAAACTGCAAATACAAAGAGCTGTGTGTTATAATTTATAACTGGATTTATAATATCCTTAAGGCCCAATGTCCTCAGAATGATTCACGTGATTACTAAATAATGGTACAAGAAATTACCAACAAACTCCAGTTGATATTTCTTAAAATGTCAAGACATTAATTAGGTTTTCAATATAATATAAATGTTGCAGAGATTTACACAATTATATATAGGCAACCAACTTGCCACTAATTTTCAATATTAATATGAATTCTGCAAGTGCCGATTATTTTCTTGAAGTTTTATGCAGGTTTTTAGAATTTAAAACGGTATAATGAGGATTAGATATGTGCTGACACCAAAAAACAAGTCAAATGATTAAATTTTTAGTTGTTTTTTTTTTTTTTTACAATGAGCTGACATTTCTTAAAATGTTATTACATTAAATTTAATATAAAATAAATAATGTAGACTTCATTTGCACAAATAGGCAGCAACTTGCCACTTAATTAAACATACTCAATATTTTATTTATGAAAAAAAGTGGTCGAACATACATAGTCTACATGTCATTTGACAATACATCGTATAATTAAATTGCATAACTCAAAATGTAGAGAACTAAATATTGAACGCCAGGAGGTCTAAAAATTATTTTATGATATGAAGTTCAAGATGCAAAAATGAAGAGTACTACTTGTATGTTATATATATAATCCCTAAGCCCCATGTTTTTTTTTTTAACTAAATGATTCACGTGATTAATTTTCTACCAAGTAATAATTGAACAAGAAAATAACCAACAAACTCAAGTTGATATTATTTCTCAAAATGTCATCACATTGAGTTTTCAATATAAATAAATATTATAGGTATATTTACACAAATAGGCAGCCAATTTAATTGCCACCTTATAGAATATATAGTCGACACTGTACACTGCATGTCTCAAAAGAAAAAAAACATTGAACGCCCGTGGCTCTAGAAGAATATTTTGTAACATAAAAGATTCAAGATGCAAAATCTGCTATTTTCTCTCCCAAAAAAAATTATGCTATTTAAAAAGGTAAAATAATTCTTTAAATTGTCAATATAATTGCATTAATATTTTAAATATTTTTAATAATTTAAGAAACTTAATTATAACAATGTATTTATACTTGAATAAAAATGATGATGATTATTTAAGAATCCATTACCTTTCATTAAATTATAGGAATAACACACCAAAATCATTGTGCTTTATTTGATTTTTTCAATTTTTTTATTTTGTTTTAAGAAGCTAATGATTGATCTAACTTATTTTAAAATACACAAACTACATTAAAAACTTTCAAAATACAGAAATCTATTTAAAAGCTAATAAAACTATGAACATATAAAATTTAACCTTTAAAAAGCCATTAATTAATAAAATTGTTTGATATGTGACATAAATTCACTAACAATAATGACCCTTTTCCATTTCCATTTCTTTTTCCTTCCTTTTTGATTTTGTCTCTGCAAAGTGAGAAACTGAATATGAATATTGTAGCCACTGGACACTAACATGCGGCTGTTTAGTCCTAAGTCAATTGGTTTTGTAACATTCCATTGTAAACGCGTTGGCACACTTCAACTTATATGATTGCAGATATTATTTAATTTCTAACCTCTAGAAGACAACATGGACAATTATTCATTCAGAGAAACTGACTAAAAAATATATAATATAATAATAACATACTACTAAAAAAGATTATCACATTATACTTTTTTATATTATTGTACGAATTCATAGTCTATTTAACATACACGTATTCCGACTTTCAAGATAAGTATTTTATTTCTTATTTTTATGGATTTTTAATTAAATCTTTTAATTTATCATATCTGTAGTGTACGAGATGCTAATAACCAATCACTTGCAGCTAGATGACAAGGGCGGCTTTTAATATAAGCAGATAAAAATAAAAAATAAAAATGAGCACCAGGCCTGAAAGGCAATACTGTATTAAACAAAATTAACGGTTTAATTTAGATATAATATTTAACAGAAGCTACTGCATTTGACATAAAATGGTTAACAAAGGAACTAAATTTCAAACATTCATGTAATAAAATGATCTCTACCTAAAATGTAACAATTAAAAAACTGATTACCGCACCGAACACGTAAAACAATTGGTATAAAATTATTGCAATTTAATTATTAATCTCAAGTTTAAATTTTGAGAATGTGATTGGATTAAATACCCGATAGACTAAATCTGTCACATTAGTGGTAAAAAAAAAATTGTCACTGATGACAATTTTTGTCACTAGTATTAGCGTTACTAACATTTCAATGACAATTTTGTAAAATTTAATAATTTTAAGTTACATGTACTGTTTTGTTACTATTGGGTTTTTTTAGTAAGCAAAGCATTTACCTATTCTTTCTCTCACATGCAAAAACCAGTTTTTGCATCATTAATATAGGAAACAATCCGAAATTATATGTTTTCTTAAATTCTACTTTCATGATTAAACAATCTTTTTTTACCTGTTTTTTCTAGATCAATTGATTTGTTAATTGACAGAGCATCGTTAAGTTTGTGTTTGAATTGAATTCATCATAATTTTGTAGTGAACTCACCATAATTTTATTTATTTGTTACTTTTAAAAATAATGAATAACTTTAATTTACTACCAATCCAAACACACACTAGAAATTTGTCTCCTAAGCATAAAAGCAATTTGGACAAAAAAACACTTTTCGAAGCACCATTTTGGCCTAGGTGCCAATACTTAGGAGATTATTTTGCATATGCTAGTAACAAGAAAGATGGACCTAAATTCATAAAGATTAATTGAGGGTGTTTTTTTAGCAAGCCAATGAATATCAACCTCACCTAAGATAAGATTTAGTTGTCATTACTTTTTAAGTGCTAAATCAAAAACATCACTCACATATTCATTTGATCTCCTGCTTTCTTGACTACACCATATCACGATTTTTAGAATCTAACTTGTAGAACTCAGATGGACCATTTCTCTCTTCACTATATTCAATGTCTTGGATAGATCCAATATTTCCCTCTTGGGCAAAATCATTTTTGCTTCCAGTGTTTCCACCTGCTGATGTTGCATGTTGATGCCAAATAAATTTTAGTAAAAATAGTATTTGGAAAATTTGGATTTACCTTTTACTAGTCTAAATAAATGGAAGATATTCATCTACCTGCACGTGTGATGTTAACTAGTCTTCTGCCCCTGCTGAAAAGTTCGGATAAAAAATTGTTTTACGATTGAGAATCTCTACTATGTCTCCATAATCTACAGACGGAGATGCTTGACTTTGATCATGAATTGCCTGTAGGCCGTTCCTGAAAATTTTTTGGACAAAGGAAAAAAAATGAATCTTTAACATACAAAAATTTTGAAATAAAAATAATATTAAAATTAAGACATGAAAAAAATGGACCCTTAACACATAAATTTTTTAAAATACAAATGATATTAAGAAATACAAATAATATAAGGGGTGGAAAAAATAGGCCTTTAACACACAAAAAATAGGCCCCTAATACATAAATTTTTTGAAATATAAATAATATTAAAAAACTAAGGGATGGAAAAAATGGATCCCTGACACATAATTATTTGAAATACAAATAATATTAAAATTAAGGGATGAAAAAAATAGACCTCTAATACATAAATTTTTTTGAAATATAAATAATATTAAAATTAAGAGATGAAAAAATGTGCTCCTAATACATAAAATGGACCCCTAGCACAGGTTTTATTTTTTTTTAAAAAAAAATAAATTTTACTTAAACTATCCATACAAAAAATTTTGGACCCTGGACGGGTGCCATGTTCGACCCTGATTGAGTGTCCGAGAAGTTCCAAAACAAACTCGGACTTGTATCAGAACAGAATAGAAATGTCCCAAAAGGCATGTAAGAACTTGTGAGAGGATTCAATTTTCTCGGAAGCATGTCTTTGTTGTAAGAAGCAACGTGTAGAAAGCAAGAATTCCATGTAGAACAACGTGATATGGCTTCTTGCAGCTTTTTGTCACCAATAAGAATTCCATGTTTCTTTTTGTTTCTGTCATCTCCTTTTTCTTTTGAGGAATTCTTTTTGTCATCTTCATTTTTATCTTCTGAGGAACTTTTTGTCATCAATGTTATCTAATAGGGATAAAGTGAAGAGAGAAACTAGTTGTCCTCCAAGGCCATGTCCAGTAACAATCAATCGAGGGGAGTTATTAATCTGCATTAAGAATGTTATAAGGATTCATATAGAGGAAGAACAATATATGCCTTGAAACATATATACAGAAAATTAATATTATCTTGTGAGAAAATATAGCCCCATTAGGCCATACTACTATTAACTGTATATCCCAAACACCCTGAAGATGCAGGTCGTATCTGTAAAAATCTCTTGTCCAAGAACTTAAGTATCACGAAATTTAAAAGTACAATTGCTTTCAAAATATAAACTTATCATGTATAATATAAATCACTTATAGACCTTCTTTACGAGGTTAATTGACATATTCATTAATTTTACATACTAAATTACGAAGAACTTCATGCCCAACCCTCTTTTTTCTTGGGAAAAAAAAGGAAGGGAAAGAAAAGAAAGTAGGAGTGGGATATCGACACATTTTTTGTAGCATCATGTGTTTAACAACATGTTAAATGATTAACACTACTGAAATGTTACAATCATTAGCGGACGCAAAAATGTTATTGAGAGGGAGCGAATATAAAAAGAACTATATCATAAATAAAAGTATTCCGAAGACAATACAAACTTAATATACAAAAAATTAAAAAAAATCTATCACAAAAATTAAAATCACTTCACTTGACTCTTATTCTACGTGTTTTCATATTGTTAAAATCATTTATAATTGAATTCGTGCTAAAACTTAACAATTTCTTTTTCAATGTATGTAATCAAATTATTCTTTTAGAAAAGAGATTTTTTTTTTTAGTTTTTAGGTCGACAAAGGGTTTGCCCTCGTTCGTATGTATCCCCAAGTGCAATTAAAAAATCAGACTTACATAGTTCTTTGGTAAAAAATAGCTTGCATATTGGGTTGATTTTATCTCCTTTTATTTTTGAAAGATTTGTTTTAATTACACAAAAAAGAGTCGTTAAGGCATTGAACCTTGAAACGACGTTTAATTTTAAGAAAAAAGTGGCCGCTTAAGGCATTGGACCTTGAAGCGATCTCGAATAATGTATAATTTTCATTGAAAAAAAAAGAAAAAAAAGTGCATGAGCAAAAAAAAGATGTAAATAGTAGTTTTTTTATTTTTAACAAAAACAGGCTAGACCCAACATGGTAGAGGATAAGTGTGTGAAAAACAAGAGGTGTAAATGGTAATTTATGTGTTTTTTATTTCGTTTCAGATTTAACAAAAACGGGCTCAGCCCAACATGGTAGGGGGTACATGTGTAAAAACAAAGGACGCAAATAGCAGTTTATTTTATTTTAGAAGAATAAAAGGGAGAAGAAATACAAAAGAGGAAAAAAGAAAGGAATGAGAGAATATCTGAAACTCTTCTCTTTCACTAGTTGTATTACCAAATGACACAATTTTTTTTTACTACTTTTGTTCTCTTGGAATTTGTGTCTCATTTTTTTTTCTTTGTGTGTTTCTAATCCAAACCTCTTCCTTGTATAGTGTTTTTTCTCCCTCTTCCTCTTATTCTTTCTCTTTTTATTATTATTTTTTACCATTTTATCATCTTCCTTTCCTTTTTTCTTTTTTTATTATATCTTTTTCCCTTTTTATTTTTATTACATTTTCTTTCATCTTTTTTTTATATATTTTTTCTCTTTTATGTTTTCTTTTTGTTTTAATATTTTATTTCTTTTTTTTTACTATGTTTTTTTTTATATTTTTTTTTCTTTCCTCACTAGGGGGACGGTGGTCCACCCTAGGCGCATGTGTCCGCCTATGCTTATGATACCAAGTCAGTATGTGAACCTTTAAATTCTTTTCTAAATTTCTATAATGAAATTTATTTATTACCTTAAGATAAAGGTTAAGGAACAAAACCTGTCATTTCAGATTTTAGATTCGAAGGAAAATACCATTTTTTTTCATACAAGTCAAACATACCAACTATGTGAGTTTGGAAAACATTCAGAATTGATTTCTCTTATCAATATCATGGTGTCTATGAAAAAATGCAAGCAACCATTTGATGTTTTGCTTTGAACGTGGAGGTGGAACACAATTTTGGTGCAATGCACAGCATCCCCAAACATGCATACACGCAATTTAGTATCAACATTATGATAAGAAAAGGATTTTTCAGCTTGCAATGTTTCAAAACAAAATCAGAAGAGGCTTATAATAATGACATAGGAAAAAAGGAGATGTACCTCGGATTTCAACTGATGAAGCTTCTCATAATTTTGACACGAGTGAAATTGCATTGCTGTTAACAGAGAATTGTGGAACTCTCTTGGTAAGCAGAAACTGAGAGTGATGGAAAATCTTCTCCCGGAGAGGATCAGATGATGGAACCAAAACCTCTTGAAGATTAGAAGAATCTTGTTATTGTGTAACTTCAAACGCTGCAATCGTCAAATCCGAACCTGGTTCTCTAAAAGCTTTCCATTTTATTCTTTCTCCCTCGTTTGTAATGATGCCTGCATAACGGGGCGTGATAACGCCCCATGGTTTGCGAAGAAGAGCAGAGCTTGTCATAAAAGATTGAAGCACGATTCCCCTGCTAAATCTGCAACCATACGATCACAAAAAAGAACACAAGTAATACTACTATGAAAATCAGCAGTTCTTGTTACTTTTATGAGTTTTTTCAGGTAAAAACGTCCAAAACCCAATAAGGAAGAATGTTTTTTACTTATCACATACAATGCAGACTGTCATTGTGCTTAATTCCGAAAGTGGCACAGATAAGTGAGGTAACTTGAACTAGAAACTTGTGATGCAGTGAATTCTTGACAGATGATGGTTAAGAAGAAGAAATGTTACTATATGTGTTTGATCAATAACGAGGATGAAGTCACTGAATGGTTTAGGCCATTGTAAACACTGGAATAAGGTAATTAAGTCAAGTCATGATTTTTATCATAAAATTGAGACAACTTGGTACGTAGACGTAGAATTTTGTTTTAATGGGTTTTGAGATAGAAATAATTGGATTCGATGAATAAAAAAGGCTTGCAGTTTGGCAATTTAATATGGATCAGTTTGAAATAATACTTAACCACAACTTTATCTAAATTACAATAAATCAATAATAATTTGAAGTTTATATGTAGGTAAAATATTAAAACTAATATAATTAAATTTAATATCTTTGTGTTTTAATTCTGTTTTAAACATCCTATCAAAAATATTTGAGTTTTAAACATTGGAACCGAAAATCAAATAAAAGTGCAATCTTTTTTTAAAAACAAAAGTACAATCTTTTCAATTTTCAGTATATTCAATTAACGATTTATTGAGTTTTTAATTTTTTTTAAAATTGATTTAACAATTTAAAATAGTTTGACATGAGCATCTCTAAGAACTTTGAGCAAGTTCTTGTGTTTCGAGGAAGTCGAGTCGAGTTAGTACGTGGTGTGTATATGGAAGTAGCACACAAACCGCGTTGCACTTGCAGAATAAACTATTGACAGTGTATCTCCCTATATATGCAAGAAGCTTCTAAGAGAGCAGTGACACAAATTTACAAGGAAAGGAAAGTTTAATAGTAATTGTTTAAGTTTAAGCGCACAATCTTAAAAATGAAATTAACAGAAGTATAAACAAAAGAAAAATAAGAGTATTTACTTGGTTCAGTAACTAGGAGAAACTCCTTGCTACCTACATCCAAGGACAAAGAACATGCAATCCCTTCCTTGCATTAAAATACCAAGAATCACTACAACAATGTTCAACAACTTTACATGACCAGACACATAACCAGTGAACATAGACTTCAAGATCACAAATAAGAAAGAAATGAAGGTTACAGAAAGCAAGAGATAACCACTCTACACCATTGTCAGAATCAAACAATACCCAACCTTCAATGTTCCTTTCCTTCGATTCCTTTCAGAGGAAATACCTCAAGAACTCGAAGATGGACCAAACCCGAGAAAGAGAGAGAGAATCTCCACCTGCAATACAACACGAACAAGAACGAAGAACACAAAGTACATAGAGCTACTCCATCATTACTCTATCTCGTTCAACAATCAAGGCTCAAGATTTTAAGCAGAAGTATAAAACCCTAGCAGAGCTAGGTCACATCTGAACGAGAAAAGAAGATGAAGAGAGAGCGACGAAGCTTCGAGAGAACGCGAGAATAAAAGGAACCTCGATATTCATCATCAATGTTCTAGTGAGATGTTGCTACTGCCAAATCAATTTTAGACAAGAGATTAGGAAAAATATAATTTATCAAATGCTACTCTAATTACACATAACAAGTCTAATAAGGTTCACTTAAAAAACAAGTATTTTAAAAGCTAGCAAAAAATGTATAGATTGAATTTGCTCTAGTATCTGTTAAAGATTTTATTTTTAGGTTTGATTTAATCTATTTAAAATTTTAATTTGATTTATTAATCTATTTAAAGATCTATTTTATATTATTTTTTTTACATAAGTCTAATTTTTCTTTATATTGGATATCAGACTCATCTTAAAATGTAGTAAAAGTATCATCTTAAAATATAGTAGAAGTATTATCTTAAAATTATTTTTTAACAATATTTTTCTCTTAAATCAACTTTATTTCATTTTAAACTACAAATCAAATTTAAAAAATAAAAATAATACAAAGTGTTCTCAAACTACAAATTATTTTCAGTTTAAACAATTTAAATATAAATGTAAATAACTAAAAATAATAAATAATAAATTAAAAAAGAAATAACAAAAAAACCACTTTATGAAATAAGTGGAAAAACGATTTCATAATGTTGGTTAGAAAAAAAAAACACGTTATGACATCTGTTCCCCAAAAATCGATTTCATAATGCATGTAAAAAATATAAAATATTACTTTAGAAATTGGTTCTTGAGGAACTACTTTCTAAACTAAGGAAAAAGAAAATATCATCGCTCACATTAAAAAATTGGTTCTTGGGTAGGAATTGATTTCTTAATGTGAACAATAATTTGTATCATTCACGTAAATAATTTTTTGCTTGTGTTATTTGCTTAAATAATTTATTTATTTTTGTATTATTTACGTGAAGGATCATGGAAGTTTATTGGAGAAACTAATGAAATATGGAATAGGATAATTGTGTGTTTTCAAAATGTGGGAAGGAAGGTGTTAGGTAAAAACAAAAGAAACAAAGTTCTTACAAAGTAAACATGGTGGTAGAATGGAAAGGTGCAAAAGACTATTAAACAGAAGAAGAAATGCTTTAGATATTTGCATAAATGTCCCAATGATGAGAATTCGCAAAATTTTAGAGTAACCAGGAAAGATGCAAAGAAAACAGTGCAGGAAGTTAGAGATAAAGTTGTTGACGATTTGTATAAAAATCTTGGGAGCAAGGATGGGAAGAAAGGTATTTACAAACTTACAAAAATGATGGATAAGAAGAGTAAAGACCTCACCCAAGTTAGATATATTAAGGATGAAAATCAGAAAATTTTGGTAAAGGTGAAGATACAAGTGAAAGATGGCTAAACTACTTTAACAATCTTTTTAATGGGAATGGTGACAAGAGTGAGGTGGATTTGGAGGACGTTTTTGATGATATGAATAGATGATTTGTGCGCAGAATTAATACACATGAAGTTAAGGAGGCTTAAAAGAGGATGAAGAATAATAAAGCGTTGGGACCTGATGACGTCCCTACTGAAGTGTAGAGGGGCTTAGGAAATGTGGCAATTAAATGGTTGACCAATTTTTTTAATAAAATTCTTCAAACAAACAAGATATCTAATGCTTGGAGGAAAAGTATGTTTATGTCTATTTACAAAAACAAAGGAGATATTCAGAATTGTTCAAACTATAGAGGCATCAAGCTCATGAGCCATACTATGAGGGTTTGGGAGAGAGTTTTCGAACATCACCTAAGGAGGGAGACCAATGTTTCAGTAAATCAATTTGGATTTATGCCAGAAAGATGTACCAGGGAAACTATTTTCTTGATGAGACAATTAATGGAAAGGTATAGGGAAAGGAAGAAAGACTTAGATATGATATTCATAAATCTTGAAAAAGCATATGATAGAATCCCAAGAGAAGTCTTATGGTGAACCTTGAGAAGAAAAATTTAGCATTAAAGTATGTTAATGTAATCAAAGATATGTATGATGGAGCTACCATATGTGTGAAAGCCTGTAATGGAACATCAAAGTATTTCCCTATCACGGTAGGTGTTCACCAAGGTTCAGCTCTTAGTCCTTATCTCTTTGTCTTAATGATGGATGAACTAACGAAAGATATTCAAGAGGAAGTGTTGTGGTGTATGTTTTTTGCAGATGATATTATGCTTATTGATGAGACCAAACATGACATTAATAGGAAATTGGAATTGTGGAGAAGCGCTTTGGAGTCTAAAGGATTCACGATAAGCAAGAGCAAGACGAAGTATATGAAATGTGAGTTTTTCCGGGTAAGAGATGGTGATCAAAACACAGTGCATATACTTGGTCAAGAGGTACCCAAGCAAGATGTTTTTAGATACTTGGGATCAATGTTGCAAAAAGGTGGTGAGATCGATGAGAATTTAAGTCATAGAATTAGAGCAGGGTGGATGAAATGGCAGAGTGCATCGGGGGTTTTGTTTGACCGCAAAATTCCCCTTAAGTTAAAAGGAAAATTTTATAGAACAATTGTAAGACCGACAATGCTATATGGAGCGGAATGCTGGCCAGCACATAGGCAACATGAGCATAAAATAGGAGTAGCAAAAATGAGGATGTTAATGTGGATGTATAGATATACGAAGATAGATAATATAAGAAATGAGGATATTCGACGAAAGGTATCAGTGGTACCAGTATGTGAAAAGATGAGGGAGCATAGATTGAGATGGTTTAGACACGTTATGAGACGACCACTGGATGCTCCTGTAAGAACAAGAGTTTGTTATCAAGAGATTGACACAAAAAGAGGTAGAGGTCGACCGAAACTTACCTGCGGAAAGGTAGTTAAACAAAACCTAATGGAGTAGGATATAAATTGGCGGACGGTATATCTGAGGACGGAGTTGAGAAATGTTATAAGTTTGGTGGAGGATTAAACCCATTAGTAATTTTATGTTCTAGTCGTTCCCTTGTTTTAGTTCTTCTCTTCTTCTTTTCTCCCTTCTTCCTTTCATCATTCTTTTATTTTAACTTATTTTTACTCTCTTTTGTCTTATTTTCAATTTATCATTGGATTCATTTACCACCGATCCTAATTAACTTGGGTTAAAGGTGCTGTTGATGTTGATGTATTATTTCCGTGAAAAATTTGGGACTATTGCTTGCTAAAAATAATTAATCACCTTTACAAAGGATTAGCAACAAACGTTTTCCGTCCTATGTTAAAATTTCTTTTATCTAAATTCCATAAAGATATTGCTAAGGAATTGCGGTGGAATAGTTTCCTTCGTAAAATTAACAATTACTTTTAGAAAGGATTTGCCATGACACCTTATTTTGTTGCTAATGTTGAGACAAAATTGCAATTGAAAAGATTCTTCTCTAATCCCTGTTACATTTGCAAAACCCTCACTAGGAAGATAATTTTTCCCTGGCTAATTTGTCTCACTAAGCCATCATTTTCACTCAACTTAATTTTCCAAGAAGGATGGGACTGTGGGTTTGCAAAGGAAAGACAGTAGAATTAAAGAGCTTCCAATATCACAACATAAGAGAGGATAAATCCAAGATCCCTAAAAAAGGAAATATAAAAAAGATCAAAAGGTGCACAGTGAGATGAAATCATAATTTATAGTACTTGGTCCACCATTTCATGTAGCTGCTTTTCATCAGGAAAATCTCTGGTGACTCTTAATATTTTTTAGCAACTCATAAACATACTCCTCGAATTCAAGCAACTTTTTTACGGGGATATTTAGCCTTATTAGATGGTCGATATAATTCAAGGGAAATCATACTCTCCTAAAGCATATTGCTCATAGTTTCTAACATCGTTCATGAAGTTTGCGAGTTTTGAATCATATGAAGTTCCCTTGATAGCTTTATACTCATTCCACCAACAAATATAGCTGCTTCCCCGCAAGAAAATATCTGAAGAAACTTCATAGTTCTCGAGCAATTCATAAACATACTCCTCAAATTCAACCAATTTCTTGAATGTCTCTTCCTTCTCTTTGATAACCTTCAACACATTGCATGAAATGCGAGCCTCTTCAACATGAGCCCAAAAGCATGAATCCATCGTTAAAATAGTTTGCATGTTCTTCTTTTTTGTCCTATTAATAATTTCTTGCAAATCTTTGACAGCAACGCTCCCTTGGGGAGAAAGAACAGCCTCGTCAACATGTGACTCAAATTTGTTTATTTTTTGTTCTTTATCTGACCCTTGGCAGGAAAGGAGTAACTCATCAACACATGCTTCATAGTAAGAATTATTTTTGTCATTGTTCTTGCTTCTTGTGTTTACATTCTCTTCATTTTCTTCATGGTTCAACCCATTGGTTGAAAGCAAAAGCTGGTTGACACGTGAACTATAACCTGTTGTTGAAGAAATAGCTTCCTCATTTTCATGATCACTTTTTATGTTTAACACTGATTTGTCCTCCCTCTCTTCATCAACCATCGACCCTTGGCTGGAATGAAGATACTTATCAACAACCCTATGCCAGTCCCAAATGAAATCCCAATTCCAACTGCAATCCCAATCACAAATACCTTCTTCATGGAGATATAAGGTATGTTAGATGGTTAAGAGGAAGGGAAGAGGAGAAAGGTCGTGAGTTTGATCCCCTCTGTTAACAAAAACTAGCAATATTAACAAGTAACATTTGTAAATAAATAAATAAAACAACAAATACCTTCCTCATGACTTATATTGGCTTTTGTCATCTCCTTCCTATGCCACTCCTCCAACAGTACAAAGTGTTCAGGTCTATTCTCAGTGACATAGTCTTTTCCCCCATCTCTACAGTATTGAGCTATATCAAGGGGTTCAACCATTCTTCGGTAACTAGTTCCAGCACGGATCAACATTCGGCGTAAGCCTGCACTTGATTTCTGAGGACTAATCTTTGCTTCTTCTACCATATCTGTCCAGTAATTTTTGAGGGTAGAGTGATAATGCTGAACCTTCCAGTCGAATGTCATGTTCATGTTCTTGTAACTGTCGTAGTACCCAATATTACATGTTTTACAATACATCATGTACGATTCAAGTTTGATCATGATATTCAGTTTTTTTGATGGATCAAATTTAAACATCTTCTGCCTAAAGAATTTAGTTTCCAGTTTTTCCATCGCTATTACCAAGGCTTTCATATCAGTGTGGTGGTGATGTTGCTGCTGCCAAATCAATTTTAGACAAGAGATTAGGAAAAATATAATTTATCAAATGCTACTCTAATTACACATAACAAGTCTAATAAGGTTTACTTAAAAAGCAAGCATTTTAGAAATAAAAGATATCCAGAGCTACCTGCATATCCGGTGTCAATCCTAGTGCTGCCCACAACTGCAAACAGATACTTGCACCCATTGAATTAGAATGAGTCAAGTCCTGTCCCCGTGGGGTAAATTCCTTGCAAATTACTTTACCCGTAAGACTTTCCATTAAGTTTCCATAATCTATAGGCTGAGATCGTTGATTTTGATCCTGGGTTGTGCCAATGAGAAGTTCCAACACGGACTCGGGGTTCTCAAAACAAGTAGAATTTGTATCAGAACAGAAGAGAAATGTCCCAAAAGGCATGTAAGCAGTGGTGTGAGGATTCAATATTCTCAGAAGTGGGTCTTTGTAAGAGACAATATGTAGAAAGCAAGACCTTCATTTAGAACTACGTGATATGGCTTCTTGCAACTTTTTGTCACCAACTAGGGGAGAACCAAAAGTGATGCACAGAGATGGTTTCTTTTTGTCATCATTGGTATGTAATAGTGATAAAGTGAACAGAGAAGCAATTAGTCCTCCAAGACCAAGTCCAGTAACAATCAATCGAAGGGAGTTATTCATCTGCATTAATCATTAAGAATGTGACAAGGGTTTATACATGAAGAACAATGTATGATCGGAAACATATTGTGTTTTCTAAATACAAACATATCAATGTGTGTATTATAAATCACTTCTAGAGGTTGCCCATGAACTTATTCAATGATTGTTTAACGGAAGAAAAATAAGATTTAATTATTTTCATAAATTATTAAAAATAAGTTAAAATAAACTTTAAATAAGCTCACGAGATTAATTATCGTATATCATCCATTCATTCGTTAATTTTACAAACTAAATTAACAAGAACTTCCTGCTCAGTTCTTGGCAAAACAGGGGAGGGGGAAGAAAAGAAAGATAACGTGGGGATAGATATTGTCATGTGATATAATTTTTGTAGCATGGCAACAAATCAACCATGTCATTATTTAACATAATTTTTGTAAGATAACATTACAAGAGAGTTTCTACAAATTATCTTATATATAAGGATGTTAACTTACAGAAAAGTGTATTTCATTTTTCCTTTTTATTATCTTATAAGTGTTTATAGAAAAGTTTATGCATACGGACCTTTATAAATATATGATACTTAAGCTCTGACAAACACCACAAAATTTTATGAGGGAATGTTATTTAAGTTTAATAAGTTTGATCAATTACACATTACTTCTAGTTCTAGATTCACAGGGAATACCTTGTTTTTCATTCAAGTCACAGATACAACATGCAATTTAGTATCCAAATGTCCAAATTAAGTAAACGTTTTTTAACTGGTCAAGGGAAGGGAGGAGATGTACCTCGGATTTCAACTGATCAAGCTGCTCATAATTTTTATCAAACAGTGAAATTGCAGTGCTGTTAACAGAGAAAAATGGAGCTTTCTTGGTACGCAGAAACTCAAAGTGATGGAAATTCTTCTCCCCACGAGCATTAGATGGAACCAAATCCGATTGAAGTTTAGAAGAATCTTGCGTGACATCAAATGCTAAAATCATCAAATCCGAACCCGGTTCTCTGAAAACTTTCCATGATATTCCCTCTCCCTTGGTTGTAATGATGCCTGCATAACGGGACGTGATAACGTCCAATGGTTTGCGAAGAAGAACTGCAGAGCTTGTGAGAAAAGATGCAAGCTCGATTCCTCTGCAAAATCTGGAGCCACAAGCACACAAAATCCAACATAATAAGTAATATTATGAAAATCAGCAGTTAATGTTACTTTCTTTTATGAGTTTTTTTCAGGTAAAAAAGTCCAAAACCCAATAAGGAAGGAAAGAAGACTGTTTCACTTATCACATACAATGCAGACTGTGTCATTGTGCTTAATTCCTAAAGAGGCACAAGTAACTTAGAACTAGAAACTTGTGATGCAGTGAGTTCTTTGACAGAAGATGGTTAAGAAGAGAAATATTATGAGCATGAAGTCACTGAATGATTGAAGCCATTGTAAACAATGGAACAAGGTAAGTCAAGTCAACACCCAGCGTCTATGTTTTTATCATAAATAAAATTGAAAAGACTTGTACATATAGACGTAAACATGTTTTTTTAAAAGGTTGTGTTTATAGTCTTTCCACTTTAGGGTATTTTTAATTTTGATTTCTCAATTTAAAACATGCTCTTTTTAGTTCTTCAATTTTATGAAATGTTATTTTTAATCCCCTCAACATAATTTTGGATGAATAAAAGTTTGTTCTTTTTAGTCCTTCAAATTCACTCAAAGGAATTAAAAATAATATTCCACAAATTTAAGAGACTAAAATAATTAAATTAAATTTAATTTGTTTTGGTTTAATTCAATTTTAAGCATAAGAACAAAAAATTAAATCAAATTATAATACAATCTTCTCAATAAAAATATACATCATTTAATTCAAATTTTTAAGAGAAAAAGTTCAATCTTTTCAATTTTCAGTATATTCAATTAACGATTTATTGAGTTTTTATTTTTTTAAAAAAATTGATCTAGCAATTTAACATAGTTTGACATGAGCATCTCTAAGAACTTTGAGCAAGTTCTTGGGTGTTTCCAGGAAGTCGAGTAGAGTTAGTAAGTGGTGTGTATATGGAAGTAGCACACAAACCGCGTTGCACTTGCAGAATAAACTATTGACAGTGTATGTCCCTATGCAAGAAGCTTCTAAGAGAGCAATGACACAAATTTATAAGGAAAGAAAAGGAGTTTGATAGTAATTATATATAAGTATTTTTATATTTGTATTTAGAATTTAACTCTCACATAACACAGTTTAGTCTCGAGCAAAGGAAATTCATGTGCATTATAAAAATAAAAAATAAAAAAGGAGATTCATTTGAATATTGAGGAACATTTTGCAGGAGCCTATAAGTGTATTGTGGATGCAGGGTTTTTCCAAGATAGAAATTGCACAGGATTTGGATTATGTATGTATTAAAGATGATTGTGGTGATGTTATTATAACCAGGACTGAAATATATGCAAGTATCCTTGTTTGAATGTTTTTGAAGGAGAGGCTACTGGACTTTTATCTGCTATGGAATTTGCTGTCTCCTTGGGTTTACAGAATGCGCACTTTGAGTTGGATTGTAAAGTCATTATTGATAAACTAAAAGATCCTCCGAGTGACGTTTCTGATTCTGAATTGGGTTATATTCTTGTTGCATGTCAGCAACTCTTATCTCATAGTCAAACCTTTAGCATTGGTTTAATTAAAAGACAAGCAAATGATGCAGCTCATGACCTACCTAGAGTGGCTCCATCTTATCCTAGTCTTCAATATTTTCACCTTGCTCCAAGTTGTATTGCACCGTTAACTAATAATGAAAAGCATTGAGTTTGTTTCTGTCAAAAAAAAAAAATTCACAAAGCACATTTATGTTAAACTAATCAAAAATTAAGTAAACATTTTAAATAGTTATCATAAAAGTTAATAAACTTTATAGTACATATTTGTTTATGATTGGATAATAATATATAAAAAACCTTTACTTTAAAAGTAGATTCTAATTAAATTCTTACATTTTGGTATGCCACCTATATTTAATGAGAGATGGTATACACTCACAAAATGTATACCATGTCTCGTATATGCACAACTAATGAATTAAAGTATAACTATCATTTTCTCTTTTGTATATCCTTCAATTTTTTCCCATTAATCACGTCTACTTACATTTTCTCTATCGTGCTCTAGCTTCGTGTTCCTTCATTCTATCAAATAGAAGGCAAACTCGTTCAATTTTCTTATTGAAATTGAGATAGCTAGAAAAGTAACACATTCAAAAACTAAGATTTTTCACACCGAGCCTTTCAGATTACATTAATACTAAGAATGAGAGTGAAGGTTTGCAAGGTCGAGACAATTGTAAGAGTTTCCAAGAGTTTCCAATATCACAACAAAAGAGAGGGTAAAACCAAGATCCTTAACCAAAATCAACAAGGGAAATGTATATATATAAGATTAAAAGGTGCACAGCTAGATGAAAGCACAATTTATTTTACACAGTTCTACCATCTGCTATCTTCAGCCTCCATTTTTTCCCCTTTTGATGCAGAATTAATAAAATTCAGAGAGTACATTGTTACAAATGTAACTGTATTGTTGATTCTGTTAAAAGGCAATTACAATTACAAATTACCAAGTTCATCTATTTATAGATGACCAACACTAACCATGGGCTAACTAGCAGGCCTGGCCCAATCCATTAACAGAAAAGAAAAGAAAAGATTACAATACTAAGCCAGGGAGTTATTATTGACTCTATAAATATTGCTTTTGGTCTCTACAAAACTTAAACCTCCACGAAAAGATCATTTTACCCCTCTATTTAAACACTCCACCCCTCCTTCCCCCCTTCCTCTTACCTATATTCTCCTTCTTCTCACCTCTTGTTAAATATTCAACATAATCATATTTCTATTTTGTACAAAAGAATCGTACTTTCGTTGTTATTTTTTGTTTTTATGATTTTTATTAATTATAAATGAGACTTACTTTTTTTTAAATAATCAAATTAATTATGATATAATTTATCATTTTTAATAGTACTCAATATATTTTAATTAAAATTAAATTAATTAAATACAAGTTACCATTTATAAAATATACAAGTTACCATTAATATTATAAGAATTACCTTTATTAATCTTAATCAAATCAATTCACATATTATTCTAATTACAATTAAAAAGAGTAATTTATATCATCATTAATTTAAATTTAAATAAAAAAGTAATTTCGGTAACAATTAATTTGATTACTATTAAAAAAATGTAATATGTATTGTTATTAATATAATTTGTATCAAAATTAATTCAAATAAAAAAGATAACTTAATTCTGCCATTAATTTTTCATAAAAAAATACTTGACAAAAACACATTTTCTTTATATATATGGGGGTGCTTAAAACTCTAACAGTGTTCTAGCTTGTTATTCCTTCATTCTATCAAATAGAAGGTAAACTCGTTCATTTTTCTTATTGAAATTGAGATAGCTAGAAAAGTTATACATTCAAAAAATAAGATTTTTCACACGGAGCCTTTCAGATTACATTAATACTAAGTTATCTGCATTCATTGCACTCAGCTTAAACTTTCAAGAAGAATGAGGGTGAAGGTTTGCAAGGTCAAGACAATTGCAAGAGTTTCCAATATCACAACACAAGAGGGTAAAACCAAGATCCTTAACCAAAATCAACAAGGGAAATATATATATATATATATATATATATATATATATATATATATATATATATATATATAAGATTAAAAGGTGCACAGCAAGATGAAAGCACAATTCATTTTACACAGTTCAACCACACGGACGTTCACTAATCACTAGGCCTGAGGGGGGAAATTATAAGTTCCCTTAACATACTGCACATTATAATGATCAGCATTGCTCATGAAGCCTGCGAGTGGTGAATTATAAGAAGTTCCCTTAATTGCCTTATACTGATTCCACCAAGTCATGTAGCTGCTTTGCCTTAGGAAAATCTCTGATGACACTTCATATTTCGTGAGCAACCCATAAACATACTTCTCGAATTCAATCAACTTCCTAGTTTCCTCTTCCTTCTCTGTCACACTATATTGTACATCCCCCAACACTTTGCATGAAAGGAGAGCTTCTTCAACATGAGCCCAAAAACAAGAGTCAAAAGTTAAAATAGATTCCACATCCTTTTTGTTTGTACTGTTTGAATTGCTCTTTTCTTTCTTCTCTTCTTCCAGCCACTCCTCCAACACTTTATAATGTCTAGATCTTCCCTCAGCCAAATAGTCTTTATGACCACTCCTGTAGTAATCAGCAATATCTAGGGGTTCAAACATTCTCCTGTAATTAGTTCCACCAAAAAGCCAGCGAGTACGAAAAGCTGCACCTTCTGTCTGAGGTTTCATCTCTGCCTCTGCAACCATGTCAATCCAGTAGAGTCTGAGGGCTTTCTGGGACCGAACAACATCTAGGTCGCTTGTTAACATACCATTCTTGAAGCTGTCATAGTAGCCAATATTTTTATTTTTGGAATACTTCTTGTACCACTCAAGTTGGGCCATTTCTATCTTCATCAGATTCAATTTCTTGGATGGATCAAATTTGTCCCTCTTCTGGATGATGACTTCTTTTTCCAGCTTTTCCAACTTTGTTACCAAAGCATTTATATCAATGTTCGGGTGTCGTTGCTGGCCAAATCAATTATAGACAAGAGATTAGGAAAATTGTGATTTACCAAATACTTAAAATAAAAGTGTTTTAGAAACAAATGATGTTCAGCTACCTGCATATCTGGTGTCAATCCTAGTGCCGCCCACAACTGCAAACGGATACTTGCACGCAGTGAATCAGATTCAGTAAAGTCCTGCCCCGGGGCAAATTCCTTGCAAATTGCTTTCATATAGAGATTTCCCACAATGTTGCCATAATCTATGGGCCGAAATGCTTGATTTTGATTATTGAATGAGATCACGAGAAGTTCCAAAACAGACTTGGGGTTCTCAAAACAAGTGGAACTTATATCAGAACAGAAGAGAAATGTCCCAAAAGGCATGTAAGCATTGGTGTGAGGATTCAATATTCTCAGAAGTGGGTCTTTGTAAGAGACAACATGTAGAAAGCAAGAACTCCATGTAGAACTACGTGATATGGCTTCTTGAAACTTTTTGTCACCAACAAGGGGAGAACCAAAGGTAATGCAGAGACGGGGTTTCTTTTTTTCTGAGGGATTCTTTTTGTCAGCATTGCTACCTAATAGCGATAAGGTGAAGAGAGAAGCAATTGATCCTCCAAGACCATGTCCAGTAACAATCAATCGACGGGAGCTATCAATCTGCATTAAGATTAGGATTGCTATAAGGACTTATAAAGGAAGAACAATAAATTCCCAGAAAATTAAAGAAACAAATTGTGTTTGATTTCTATTTTCAAAAATTGGTTTTACTTATAAGAAAAAGTAAAGATAGGAGAAACTGATTTTTACCACCCATAGTGGTCCTATCAGGTTCGAGAAGAACTACCTCCACTGAAGGTCACCTTTGGTCTATACAAAAAAATCTCATCTCTAGATTTGTAGCACAAAATTTTCATGCCGGTCAAACATGCAATTTAGTACCTTAATCAGTGCAATATGATTCCTATTACAATATCTCAAATCAAAATCTTTGAAGAATAAAAGGGGGTGGATGAGAAGTACCTTGGACTTCAACTCATCAAGCCTCTCAAGATTTTCATGGAAGAGAGCAACTGCAGACTTGTTAACAGAGAAATCTGGATTTTTTTGGGTACAAAGAAACTCAAAGCGGTGGAAATTATTGTCCTTGAGATCAGAAGAAGAAACCAAATCAGATTGAAGATCAAAACCCGGGTTGACTTCAAAAGCCACAACGGTCAAACCCGAATCCTCCTCAGAAACTTTCCAGGACAGTCCATTATTTCCTGGGTAGGAAACTATGCCTTCATCACGAGAAGAGATAACACTCCAAACTTTAGTAAGAAGACCAGAGCTTGTCAAAAGAGGTGCTTGCACAAGTCCACAGCCAAATCTGCAACCACAACACAAGTACACAAAACAAATTCAATCAATTCAATGGTTTATGTTAATGAATTTTCAGATACAAACCAAAATCCAACAAAAACAAAAAACAAAAAAAGTACTAGGATTGATTCTAGGAAGACATAATCTATAACATACGATTGAGGAAGGGTCATGTTGGTTGTGTGAGTGTGAAACTTGAAAGCTGGTTTGAGGGGTGTAAATAGGAGTAATTGAGTTGAAGATGAAGATTGGGAAGTGGTAATGGTTTGTTATTAATAGGGAGTGAAAAGTATAGCCATGAGCTTGGGAAACTCTGGGGAAAAGAATAGGAAAAAGTGGAATCCATTGCCAAGAAAAGCATCAGCGTTTAGCAGGTCAACAACAAGCGCGTCAACCTTATTTTATTCGATAAGTAAATTCAGAAAGATTCCCAACACCATGTCCTGTGTTTACATTCGATTGTTTTAAGTTTTAATCTTAAAACATAAACAGCACAAGTGAAAAAAGAAATACATTTCAAAATTAAAAGAACAAAAGTAACAAGAAAAAAGAATTAGAGAGAACAAATTCAAATAATATTTTTTTAGGGACCTTATAAGCATAATTTATCCCTTTTTTCTATTTTTCTCTTTCCTGTGCCTATATATACAGATGGGCCCATGCGGGTGTACAATAATTACAACATACTCCAATTAAAAAAAAAAAAAAACCCTCATTGCAACGGTCCTCCAAATTAAAATAAGTTGACAATGACATGGCTAGAAAATGACATCCAAGGTAATCTCCTGTAGAGTCACAAACTCACAGGAAGAGGTTTTCGTGGAAACTAAGTTTGGATGAAAAACACAAGCAATGTAATTTTTTTTATAAAAAAAATCTAATGCAAGTTTTACTATTCAGTTGATTTTATGATTCCTGTTAATTTTTTTTATTTGGTTAAGAGAATAGAAAATGAGACAAAGAAAAGTTTAAATTGGAGAAAAAAATGAAAATGTTAGTTCTTAAATTTTCTTTATTTCCTCTTCAGCCAAATAATATAAATTTCTAAATTTCTAAAGAGAATTTTCCTTATTTTCTTTCTCTCCATCCAAACTAATTCTTAATTTTGTAGAAATAATGTAAAATCACCTAGTGAAAAGACATCGAAAAAATTATGTAAACTTCATTGCAAATATCATTACAGATCCACTGCAATTGACAATATTCTTATTAAATTCTTATCAATATACTACTTGCAATTTTTAATATGAAAATATACAAAACTCCTTCGATAAGTTTGGAGGCTGATTAGCTTCAAATTAGTGCTGGGCCTGATCAAAATTTTATGAAGGTTTTTCTCTATATTCTATCTCCATTATTCTCTAAACCTTTCTCATCTATTTTCTCTTATTTCCGTCTTTCGTTTTTAAAAGGTATTAGAATTTTACCTTAATTTTGTTTCATTGTACTCCTATATTAAATTTCATCATACAAGGAAAATATTTTAATATTGATATTCACGACTTATATTCAATTGTCATAAAAGGAAAACATGACAATCATGAAACTGTGTGCAATGAAGCATGTGGAGATTGTAATGTTAATTTTTCAATTCTGCAGCACACTATGTGAAACTTAGCACTTAGAGCATGTTTGGATAAGCTTCTTTAGAAGTACTTCTAGAAGAAGAAAATATGAAGAAAAAAATTAGATGAGCTTTTCCATAAGTAAAAATAAGTTCTTCATTAGTTAATTTTTAAAAGTTCACCAATATAGTTTCTCTAAAAGCTGAGATGACATCTACAAATTAGCTAATGGAAGACTTATTTTAACTTATGGAGAAGCTTATTTCATTTTTTTTCTTCTTATTTTTCTCTTCTAGAAGTATTTCTAGAGAAGCTAACATCCAAACAGACCCTTAATGTGATACTATGATGCAAAGTACTTTTTGAAACACTAATATGTTTTTCTTAACATTCTAGAAAATACTTTTTTGGAACATTGTTTTATTTTTTTAACATACTGGAAATTACTTTTTAGAATTCAGTACAATCACATTCTGAAAAGTATTTTCCAAAAATATTGTTTTGTTTTTTTAAACATTTTGGAAAGTACTTTTCATAAAAAGTACTTTATGGAATGTGATTATTTTGAGTTTTGAAATTTATGTTTTGTTGCATCCACTTGGATAAAATGAATATCTAAGTGTACGTAGATGCATATATAAAACGCGAGAGACATCAATTGTTTTATGTAAGTGAAGAAAAATAAAATTGGTAAGGAAAGTGGTGGAAATTGGGAGCGTAAATGTATTGTTTTGGAATTTTGGAGGATAAAGAAACGCTAGTGAAGCAAGAGATATTGACATGATGAGGAACAACCCATCTTGAGTCTTGACCCATTTTATTTGAAAACATCACTAGGCCCATTTGACTCAAGAACATTCAAGACCGAAATCTAAAAACGTTATACTTCGTAATATTGACATGTCTAACAATAAAAATGCTAGCAAATTGGAATAAAAGAAATGCCAGCAACGTCGATAGTTTATTTTTTGGGGGACTTTTATGTCAATTAGAAATAAAACTTGTTTGAGATATTCATGACATTGTATGTTATTTTCCATATTCATAATAAATCTTTCCGGTCCAATGCATTGTGTCGCTTTGTTTTCTTTCCTTTTTCGTCAATTGTCTTTGACATGTCTTAAGGAATCTATCTCAATTAATTAAATATGATATATGAGTTATTGTAAATTTTCTAATAGTTGTCTAAAATTCTTAGAATAAAACAAATTGTCCCCAGCATTTTTGTTGTTCCTGTACAGATTAATTATCATGTTAATTGCATGTTTATTTTTTTATGCAAATCACGAGTTTCAATTAACAAGGTAATTAAATTCGAATCCAGTTAGTCACTGCAAAGGAGAAAAGATGTTTCTACAACAAAATGTACAAAGAAAAGAAAGAAAAGAGAGAAAAAGAGGAAAGAGGAAAATTTGAAATGTAATAGATGATGAATAGAGAGAAACACAAAAAAATAATGTTATATAAATTATTGTATGAATTGTTGTGTATCAATTCTCTTCTATGATTGAACATTATAGTAGAAACTTGATTTATTTAGGTGCTCCATTACCGTAGCTGAGTTAGAGGCCATTAAGTTGGGTGTGGAGATTCTGATTGAGAGAGGATTGTCAAATGTTTTAGTTGAGTCTGATTACAGTTCAGTTATTAGTTTGCTGCTTAGCAGGTGTTTGCATCTGCACCCTCACGCTCAATTGGTAAGTATCAGTTAACTGTGAGGTCTTGGTCTCATGTCTTAGAGGCCAACCAAGTGGCGGATAGTTTTGCTAATCATGGTCTAGCTTTGACTGAGTTGGTTATTTTTTTAGGTTATGCCAGCCTTTGTCTCCTTCATGGTGTTGGCTGATTCTTGTAATGTTGGTTACCTTCGTGGGGTTTAATTCAAGTTCGTTCTTTGGGGTCTAGGCCCTGTCTTTGCCACACACAAAAAAACTTGATTTATTTAGGTTAAATTAATTTGTTCTCTTGTAATTCATTTTTTAGGTTTAATTTGATTTTTTAGTTTAATTTGATCTTCTAATTTTTAAAATCGATTTGATTTGATTCTACTGTCTAAATTAAATTCATGGTTTTAAAAAATGTGTATTTTGAGACGATTTAAAACGTTCACAAATTACGATTTCTTAACATTGTTGACTCAATTTACATTATATAACCAAATTGAATTAATTTTAAAGATTAAAGGAACAAATTGAGCCTGAAAAATATTAAAAGATCAAATTGAATTTAAAAAAATAGGTTAGAGGACAAAAAACTTAATTTAACCCTGATTTTTCTGTTCATGTACCATATCAAGTCGCCAATAAAATATGAATACATAAGCTAAAGATAATGACTAGTTTTGAAACTAATAATATGTTTGTGCTGAACATGCATGGGCCCTTCTACCATCGGCTATCTTAAGCCTCCATTTTTCCCCTTTTGATGCAGAATTAATAGAATTCAGAGAGTACATTGTTACAAATGTAATTGTATTATTGATTGTGTTAAAAGGAAATTACAAAGTACCAAATTCATCTAGTTATAGATGACCAACACTAACCATGGGCTAACAAGCAGGCCTGGCCCAATCCACTAAAAGAAAAGAAAAGAAAAAATTACAATACAAAGCAAGGGAGTTATTATTGACTCTACAAACATTGCTTTTAGTCCATACAAAACTTAAACCTTCACGAAAAGATCATTTTACCCCTCTATTTAAACACTCCACCCCTCCTTCCCCCCTTCCTCTTAAGCGTCTTCTCCTTCTCCTCACCTCTTGTTAAATATACTACATAATCGTATTTTTGTTTTGTATATTTAAAACAAAAAATAAATATACCACGAAAATACGATGTCGTTATGATCTTTATTGAGACACACAAAAGAATTATATTTTTGTTGTTTTTTGTTTTTATGATTTTTATTAATTATAAATGCAACTTACCTTTTTTAAAAGTAATCAAATTAATTATGATATAATTTATCATTTTTAATAGTACTCAATATATTTTAATTAAAATTAAATTAATTGGATACAAGTTACCATTTATAAAGGTAATCAAATTAATATTACAAGAATTACCTTTATTATTCGTAATCAACTCAATTCACAATATTATTTTGATTACAACTAAAAAGAGTAATTTATGTCATCATTAATTTAAATTTATATAAAAAAGGTAATTTAGATAACAATTAATTTGATTACTATTAAAAAATGCAATGTGTGTTGTTATTAATATAATTTGTATCAAAATTAATTCAAGTAAAAAATATAATTTAATTCTGTCATTAATTTTTCATGAAAAAATACTAGACAAAAACACATTTTCATTGTATATAGAAGGGGTGTGAAAAAATCACAAAGAAATAGGTTTCCGTTTTGGATTTTATATGCAAAAATATGTTTTAGTTGTGTAATTTTTTCACACCCCCTCTTTTTATACAACAAAAATGTGTTTTCTTTGTTATGTGTGAGGTGAAAAAAACATACAAACGGAATCATAATTATGTTATATCTGTGTATGAAGAAATTATGATTTCATTATAATAAGGAAGATATAAAATTATATAACAACGAAATCAAACTATGATTTCATTATAATAAGGAAGATACAAAATTATATGACAACGAAATCATAATTTCTTTCCGAATTTAATTTTTATTCAACATATCAAAACAATGCCATAAATTAGATTGTTTAGCTGATAGCTATCCTGAACAGAACGGTTCATAAATTATCAATCTAGCTAATTATAGTAATATTTCAGGCAAAAGAAAAATTTATCGTGTGGACATAAGAAAGGAATAATAGATTGTTTATAAATGTGTATCTGCCTGTGATCCATCCGGTACAGGATTGTCTAGTAGCAAAATAACATAATCTGACTTCACAAGAAATTAGTTTCAAAGCAAGCAGCTGGTGATGCTCAACAACTTGAAACTGCTAAATCTTCATTAGGAGAGTTATTGAATTCTGAATTGATTGCCCAATGCATGGTCAATGATTGAAGTGTAAATAAATTCAGTGATATATAAATTTGATCTAGTATTAAAAGAAAAAGGAAAGGAAGAGGAGATGACAGATTTGAATTTTTTTTGGCTAACAAAAATTAGCAATATTAACATCTAATATTTATTCATAAAAAAATAATAATATATAATAGTTTATTTCAAATTAGACAAAATATGTGTTAAAAGAATCATTAGTGAACCTCTAAAATTCAATCTATCTAAACTTTTTTCTCTAAAAACGTTCTAAAGCAAAGAATAAGAAGAAACATCTAGATGCAAGGGTTCAAATCAAGAATAAGTTAACAACAATTACTTTTGGCAGAATGCAGATTGGTGTTGTGAAGCACAGGCAGCGCGGTGAATGCCAGAGTCAGTGACTACTACTAGTGTCGCAATTGAAACCAATTTAGGTCAACTTTATAACGATGAAAAAAAATTATAAAATAAAACAATTTCTCCTTAAATTAAAATTAATTTTTCATTCACTAATTTATAAAAGTTCTATCAAGAAAATTCTCTTAAAGATTACATCATTTTATTCTTTTACCAATATAATATAATGTAAGATCTATCAAAACCAACAGTATCTATCAACAAGTGTTCTTATAACATCATATTATTTTTTACCTTCATTTTTCTCTTTCACTCTCCAATTGTTAATTAAAGATTGATATCCAATACCAACAATCTCAAGTACCTTAAACACATTAAAAGGGGCTGAATAATGTGAAGAATAAAACTTAGTCTTTTAAAAATTATTAAAAACTTTTTTCAAAAAGATATCAATGGACGAAAAATTTCGTTCAAGGAATTCAAAATTACTTTGCCTAAAAAACAAGTTCACAAACTTGGATAAGATAGTATAGAAGTGACTTAAAGAAAAGAACAAATTATATAAAAGCAGTAACGAAAACACAAAGGTTTGATACTAATTCACTCCAACTCTTAGGTTACGTCTAGTTCTTCTTCAATCTTTGAAGTGTTCCACTAATCAAATCTTTGATTATAACCAAGTGTTTTCTATACCACTTCTTATTACAATGAGTACCCTTTAGGTCACTCCTGACACTACACTCAATCTCCTCCTAAGATTAAGACCCAAGTATTATTTGTTGTTAAGTCATTCCTAGCTTTCACAAATAATATATGTTTGATGAAAAATGTATTATAATCACTCAAGGAGTGTTTACACAATAGACTCGAATACAATGAAACTCACTTATTAAGCAAAACTTAAATTCACTCAATTCGCTCAAGTTTCTTTCGTCCAATGGACTAATAGCATTACAACACTTGTTTGTTTTGTCTCAGAATATTCTCTTTTATGATTTGACAACCTTAACACGAATATCTTTAGGCTTTATATAACCTTTAGTACTTTGATCCATTGAGAGATCCTAACTAATCATTGTCTAATAAATTTGGCTTTTGACACGAGATCGCTACTGTGCAAAAGAGAGTGGAGGTCACAAACGCTTTCTACAGCACGTGTTCAGAAAAGTACATTCTATTATGCCACCTAGTGCTCAAAGTTAACTTTCATCATATAAATCAAAAGAAACGTTAAGAATGTCAAGACAAA
The DNA here is from genome assembly GCA_007407185.1 of Glycine tomentella. Taxonomy (NCBI): domain Eukaryota; kingdom Viridiplantae; phylum Streptophyta; class Magnoliopsida; order Fabales; family Fabaceae; genus Glycine; species Glycine tomentella. The sequence continues at coordinate 3,039,223 of PYAF01002226.1, read as the reverse complement.
AAAAATTAAGAATGTCAAAACAATTTAAATCTTCACTTTTGTACATTTTGGCACGAGTTTTTTAATGAACATATGTGATTGTTTCACTTATATTATCAGGACTAGACACATAAACAATATCGTCCAATGACTGATACTTTACCTATCATCCAAAACCTTTTTTATTAGACACATAAACAATATCGTCCAATAACTGATACTTTACCTATCATCCAAAACCTTTTTTATTCAAACTCTTCTGCTTGTATCTTTTATAAAAAAAAATTATATGTATCTTAAACATGAAAAAAAAATTATATGTATCTTAAACATGAAAAGTTCATACATAAAATTTATGTATTTATTAACATCAAAACCTTAATAATATAATTATTTGATATATTCCAATGCAACTTAGATACAGCCAAATGTAATTTAGATACAGGCAGACTCAACAAAATCTTTTACCCTTATCCAAACCCTTTATATTTTATTAATATTTATTTTTCATTCACCAAACAAGTTCTTTTTCTTTATAAGCTACCGTTACTTCCAAGTATCTTATACTATGATTACTCCAATGCCACAACCAGGAAAGATTTTTCCTTTTATAGCTTAAGTTATAGCCATTGAATTTAATGCTTTAATTTAAGGGATGCTGCTTTGCTTTTGTCAATAAAATTTCAATCAAGGCATTCTGATTTCTGAGAGTGGTAGATGGAGGGTGATTTAATATTGCCACCCCATGGCTGAATCCATGCCAACAAAAGGACAAGTAAAGGATATCTCACCCACCTAATAAGATCTCAAAAAGATGTGCCCAAAAAGGAATCAAATTTAGCAAGGTCATATGCATATTTAATTATAGTTCTGAATTTCGTACAGCAAATATTTCTTTATATTAATCATTATGAATATAAATTTCTTCATGGACCACAAATAAATCCTATAGACAACACAAACAGTGTTGACTATTTTGATTAACACGAGAACTTGTATAATTTATGATGATCACTCTCGGTTATTAAATACACCAACAACTCAAAACACATTACTCACGATTCAAACTTGATTACTTAAACAAAAAAAACTTAGGTAAGGTACTAGATATTAGGCTTCTTCTATGGGCACTTGAATTTGTTGCCGTGAGTCAACATATCAGTGTAGCACTTGCCACACTTTTCCCTGTTACCATAAGTTCCAGGAGGGACACATTTGCATCGGTCACAACAGGTCATGCATGCTCTCATGCACAATCTCTTCCTTGAGTGTAATGAGCACCTATAATCACATAGTGGAATGCAATCTGCCCACGAAAAAATTTTGCAAAACAAAAGACCATGTCTCATTAATTAACTCAAGTGATCTTACTTAAAAGTTGTACAGTTTAAAACCATTAATGACATTAAGAATTAGGACCATGCATGGTTCTTCTCTCACATCCATCATTAGATGTGAAAAAGGATAACAAAGACAACAAGGTGAAGACGTGTAACAAAGCCAAAAGAAAAACAAAAGTAAGGCTTAACTAATTTTTAAATCTATGTAATATAAGATTCTTTATTCCATTTTAATCTTGAAATGTTTTTCTTTGTCTGTTTTAGTTAAGCCTTACTAAAACATTTTACAGTAATCTAATCAGGAAAAAATATTAATACTAAAACCCACATTGCAGGATAAAAAACATTATTTAATTTAAGTCCAAAAACTAATAAGAAAGAAGAAAAAAATTGTGAAAAATAAAAAAATATTAACATTATAAAATATAAAATATTTCTGTAATGAAAATTTAAACATTATTTATTTTATCACATTTTCCCTATTTTTTAATTAAAAAGTAATACAAATTTGTTTTATATTTTTTTCTAAATAAATAATGTAAAGTTAAATTAGCAGAAAAAATGTGACAGAATCATTTCATTTAATTACAATAGAGACTGGAAAGGAGTTACTAAAGGCATAGATGTGGGACACACTTACCCTTGTTTGATTTCACTACAGGAGCTGGTGGAGATGGAGCAACAGGAGGAGGAGGGTACACCACTGGGGGAGTTGGTGTTGGAGGCTTTGCTACTGGGGACTGAGGAGGAGGGGGTACCTTAACAGTGGGTGTTGGAACTGTTGGTGTGGTCACTGGCCCTGGAGGGTAAGATGGTGATTTCACTGGTGGGGCAAGAGTTGGTGCATTCACTGGTGGAGCAGGTGCAGGAATCTGTACCAAAATGCCATATTTCTAGCCGTTTTTTAACAACAACATTTATGTATGCAGTGTGCTAATGTCAACACACTCATGCATGATGCATCCACACCTTCTACATTTGACATGTAATCTATTTACTAAATATTGAATGTATATCTTTGATTGGTCTAAGATATCTTCCATATCTATGTCATGGAGAGATTGTCCATGTTAACTAAGGAGTGGAAGTCATGAAAAATTAAAAATAAATAAATAGTGTGCTACATTTTTAACTATATCCCTACATTTTTCACACTGGTCTTTACAAATTGTTTTCTACTTAAAGTTCTGTGTAAGGTATTTTAATATTAAGCATTTTCGATGGTACATATATAGTACAGGAATAGAAAGCTGAAAGCACATGACGTTGTCAGCTGATTTCTTTTCTTTTTTTTAGAAACGAACATCAATAAAATTTACCAATTTAAACAAGCTGGCTAGATTGGACCTATCTTTTGAAAATAAACAAATCACACGGATAATGACAAAATTTTAAAAAGCAATTTTACAATAAGCCAGGATGTTTAGATATCAAAGTGATACAAAACAAAATTGAAAGGAAATTTTTTGTATGAGTGAACATAGTCAACATACCACTGTCTTGAGATCTTCATCATAGGAAAAAACCTGCACATAAACATAATGGTGAGTATTCATGTTAAAATAAAACACTTGGAGCAAGAAATCAAACCAAATGATTTCTCATGCACCTTCTTGGTGTACATGTGAAAATTATAAGTGTATGAACTATGAAAGAAAAGTGGAATAGAAAAGTATACCTTAGTGGCAACCACAAGAAAGATACAAAGAAGAAGAATGGAATTAGAAGACATTTCTGGAGGGAGGGACCAGAAAAGGTGGAAAGAAGGGTCAAGAGCTACTACTTGCTATTCTTCAGTGTGTTAGTTCCAAGCAACAACTAGTTGTTGTATTATATAGAGGTCAAGAATGGGGAGAGATGAGAAAAAGTTATGACCTGTACAAGAAGAAAACGTTTTAAGGGTATAGGCTGGGGTGAATTAATGCCTAGCTGTCACCAAATTTAAACTGACTTAAAATAGCTTCCACCCACGTGCCTCTAACATTGTGTCTACTCAACTAGCATTATCTTAATACATTGTTCTTACAAAGAGTGTGTGTTGCCACTAATCTATGGAGCTGTACACAAGGCCTGTCTTTGAGAATTTGAACCAATGTTATACTATAGTATATATGGTCCATAGAAGTTCGGAGTCATGACATATGTTCTGACGAAATCTTGGTTTGACAAACACTACTAGTTAATGTAATGACATTATTTTAAATTTGATCCAGATTTATTAAGCTGGCTAAAGTTGAAGCCCTGATTATCATTTATGCTATGTTTAGTTGAATGGAAAGAAAATAAAAAAAAGAAAAATTTAAAATTTGAATTGAAAATAAAATGAGAAGAAAAATTAATTTTTCTTTCTATTTTTTCTTTAAACAAACATAAAAAAAATATTTTATTAATCGTATTATCTTTCATTTCATTTTTTTTCCTACCAAAAGGAACCCTTAGATCCTTTTAGTATACAAGAAAATTTTAAATTACATTAGGGTGTAAAAATAAATATTATATTACTTTATTACTTATTTTTCTCTATTTTTATTTTCTTTTCACACAAAGAAACACATTCATTAATTCAAATTGATTAAAAAAAATCTTGATCCATTAGCAAAATAACTTTTGTTTTAAATATAATTTTGGAACATATTTACAAAGATGTTCTCAAATAAGTGTTTTGCAAACCAGTTTGTTACTGTTTTTATAGACCAAATGAATAATATATACTATAACTTGCTACTAAATTTAGATTTTTTTTTAATGGAATCACTGTTGAAAGATAATTTATGAATTTTCTTTAGTCACGTTCAACGACTTTTAAAAGTGAGTATACATAAAACCAAACACATACATGTGTCAAATATTGTCTAGATTGAATTAAGGGTATGTCTAGATTATAAATGGTAAACCATTATTTGTTTCAATATAAAAAAATAATATTTTTTGACATCTATTCAAATATAAATAATATGATTTAATCAAGTTCTTCTTAAAAGCATAATTTATAAATAAAAAAATCCATCCTTCAGACATGCACTAAATCGTGATCGTAGTTTGATGTCATTGTAATCATCATTTACTATTTTCATTTCCTATTGATATGTTGTGAATGATATTGATCTTTTGTTGACATACTTTTTAAATTTATAAAGAAAAGAATATTAATTATTTATGTGTTTTTAATGAAAAATTAAACTAACACAATATATGAAAAATAAACATTAAGCATTTAATGAATATTTAGTTCACTTTTTAGTTAAATGCCCATTCATTTCTTTGAATTTTTTTGAAATGTTACTAGAAAAATAAGTAATTATTCTTGTAAAATTAAGCTTATGATTTATAAAATTATGTTAATAGAGAAAACAATTTAAAGATACAACTTCTATAACAATGTTAAGCTGGGGAGTCAGGATACAACCACAGAAAAAAGTGTATGTATAATTGGGTTACTAATTATTCCAACTCCAAAATCACAAACTAATTTAAGTTTTATCCAATAAAAACATGCAATGAAAAATCAAATGAATTTGATGAGTAGCTACTAGCTAGTTCAAGCGAGGAACCCCCCTAACTCCTAAGCATATAGTCACATCACCTACCTGGTCTGCTCACAGCTCATAAAATGAGGGGCACTAGGGCCAAATGGTACTGTCACCCCCGTACCGATCATTTAACCTTTCTCAGCTTTTTAAGTCAACTTTATAAAGAGGAAAACAGCTGTATGCAGTAATCTAAAGTTAATTAGAATTGGACATATATGTCGCAAAATGTGTATGTAAATACTTAGTACTAGTATGTTTAGATAGCTATCAAAATGCAACCCTAATCAAGATGAAAATTTAGCAAAATAAAAATACCTATCTAGTATTATTTTACCCTTTAACGTAAAATTGAAATGGATTAAGAAAATAGAATTTAATCCAAACAAACAGTGAATTTAAATCACGTCTCGATTTATTAGTAGGTAATATTTATACAAGATTTTAATAAACTAGTAGGTAATCTATAAGTTATTTAAATTTAAAAGTTTATTCTCAGTCTAATAAGGTTTCAAATATTAGTTATTTTATTAGCATGATGTTTGCTTGCTGGCCTTCATTAAAAAAAATAATGAGCTTTCAAAATTTTAACTCACTTAATTTTTATTTTTAAATAAAAATTTAATCACTTTGTGGGTTCGTTAATTTTTTTTGGTACTTTTAGTAAAAATTTTAAGTTATTCTTTTCAATTGAGTTACTTGAGCTTATATTTATTTTCAAATTGAACTTTTTTGTCTAACTATCATTTTAAAAAATAGTTGAAAGACGGGAGTGAATCCTCTTCAGTAAAATAAAAATACAACCTTATGTACTATTCCAATGTTACCATTAAATTTTTAAAACTTTCATTTTATAATAACAAAAATTATTATATTAATAAAATTTAATGAATTGATGGATAGGATTTTTTGTCGTGATAATTTCATTGCTGAGAAAATGAAGATCTATTTCAATCAAAGTAAAAAGTACCGATCCTCTGTAATATAATAGAGTAATATTTAAAATAGTAAAATCTTTATTAGTGAATCTTAATCTTAAATTGTACATTTAATCGTACCGAATTCATTTTTTATAATATCCATAAATGTTATATTTTGTTTAAATATTTTACCTGAATATTGTGTATAGCTTTATTTATTTGTTATAATGTTATTAGAATACTGTTATTATATATTTACACACTTTTGTTTTTTTATTTCGTTTAAATATTGTATTATTCTGTGCTTAATGTATTTTTTAATATTTATTAGAATATCTATCTATAAAATTATACATTTATGCATATTATAGAAAATGAAAAGGATTGATGGTTGTAATGGGGGAGGGTGGTTTTTCGGTTATATGTAACTCTTTGGGGGTATACCTGGCTATTTATATATATATAAAGAGAAAAAATATCTTATACAAAAATGGGTGATCATTTTAAAAATTAAAAAATCATGTGATTTTTATATTAAATTTTAATTATTTATATTTGATTATATGATTTAGATTTAATTATTTTATTTTTATATAAGATATTTTTTAATAAAATGTTATATATTATTTGCTGATTAGAAAATGCAAAGTAAATCTGATGTAATTAGGTGTATAATTTAATGTTAAGAATGATTAATAAAAAATTTATTTCTCCAAATACTACTCTAATCTATTGCAAAATATCTACACCCTAAAATAAAGTATTCTGTCAAAAGTTAGGAGAGTAACGCTCAAGACATATAGATTACGAAAATGAATTTTATTTCTTTCAATAAAATATTTACTATGCTGGTAATTGATAATTGGTAATTATCATATAATTTAAATAATCGTGAAGTAATTTAAAAGAAAAAGAAAACAGCTAGCTGCTGCTACTGCCTGCAATGCAGAAATCGCAATTATCATCAAGACGAAGGAGAGACGCAATACTTCTTCTTGGTAATCGTGCCCGACTTGTCACCTAACCCTACATCCGTCAATGCTGACTATGAGTGTATGACAGCGTAAGAATAAAATATGACATATGTAGATCAAATTTAAAAGTTAGTAACCAATTTTTATTTTTTAATAATTTAATCTCCGGTTAATGTTACATTATAAATCAACTACAATTTATATTATACATAAATTGCTTGGTACTGTTATTATTATAAATTTTGGAAATAAGTTAACATTAACATGAACTTCATTTTAATACTTATTATCTTGATTCTAATTACCTAAATCAATAATATATTAATATAACATATAAATTTAATTGAAAATAATACAAGAGTTTTTCAACATAAACACAATACAATAGTTATTGTATTTTAATTCTGTCCATACTATTATAATGGACAAGTTGGAAACTTGAAGTGCAAGACACGTTAGTTGACATGAGTTGACACATTTCTCTTATATAATGCCTACCTTTTGGGTAAAAAGAACAATACGTTCTTCCTTTGACATGAGGAGACATCAAGAATTATTTCGTCAATGAAGCATCTTATTTTAGACTAAGTTAGGGTTTAGTGTAAGCATCACCAACAAAGTACATTGCACAGCTTGAGGATTGATGATTTACCCATTCAATGAGTTAAGAATCCTTTCGTTCCTGTGAATAATTTTAGATGTAACATTTTCATTTATTCATGTGGTACGTCGTCATTGTAAACAATTAAAAAAAATGGTATTTTTCAAACTGAAGTATTATAATTATAAAGAGAGAGAAAAAACTAAATGAACTACGAGTCAAACAAATACGTGCCTTTCATACGTAACATGAACCAACGTTCGAAGGAGGACATGTGATATCATGTGCAATGTCCAACAGCCTCAATGAGAATGGTCGACATGTCTTTGCGGTCAGTTTTAGGTATGACAGTAAAATCGACCCATGTCTGTTTTGGTTATATCATATTTATTTCAACTAAATCTGAGTGGTGGAGTTATTAATTGTAACAACTCTAAATAAAACAAGAATGCATGCTGGACCTCTTTATTAATGCACTATTTCCATTACATTGGAAGAAGAATTCGTTATTTAATTACACACTACAATAGTGTATATATTAATAGAAATAGTATATAAATATGATAAGTTGTTACACTAACAAAATGGTTGATTAATATGATAAGTTTATTAATTATCTAATAACAAATGGCTGTATTATATGAAAGAATCTTTTTTTATAATAATCACTTTAAATGTTATATATATAAAAATGATTTTTAATTGATTGATAATGTAAACATATTTTGAGGTTACAAAGTTAGTTTGGTGGTAAAGGAAGGGAGGAAAAAATTGTCCTGGTTTTGATTTTCTCCGTCAGCTACAAAAATTAATAATTAACGACTCATATTTATTGATAAAAAAGTAAAAAATTATTTATCTCATTGTTTGGAGATTTCATCCTATACATGTAAAGAAAAGGGATATTTAGTATATATACAAAGAGACTATTTTCAAATTTAAGTCTATGATCGATAAATCATTAAGACATACTAATATTTATTGATAAAAAATAATAAATATATTTTCATTGGAAGTGCATACTTATTGAATTCTAATAAAAATGAATATTATATAATCATTAAATTTGTCCTTATATGTAATAAAAATATTTTCAAATATTAACATTATAAACCTATGCTAACAGCTTAACTTATCAATAATATATTGCTAGTTATATTTAAAGATGACGAGTAATGCAATATGTCATTTTAAATTAATTAAAACTTTGACGTATTTTTAATGAATATAATGATAAATACACCCTACATATTCATTTAAAATAAATATTTACTTTATACAATGACATATACGTTAGATAATAGCACAATACAAATTTCAAACAGCCATAGTGAAAATGAATCAAGATGGCAAAATAATTAGAACTAAATAGGTTGTTTTTGTATGTGTGTATTCATTAAAAATATTTTTTGGTCAACAGTTAAAGATTATTAACTTTCAAAACAAATATAACTTTTCTTAATAATTTTTTAAATACAAATATCAAATAATGTTTGACATATTTGTACACAAGCGCAATGCAATTATTTTTTAATATAAAATTATCAATAGTATGTACAGTGTGATTCAATAAAATTTGATCATTCATCCTCAAAATAAAAAATAATAATAATAATTGATCATTCTTTTTTCCTCTCCCACCAAGAAAAATCATCACCATCAAAATCTTGGATTGTTACTATAATCATACATGAGTCAAAATTATCAAATTAATAGTGCGATATCATTCTAAGCAAGAACTTGAGAACAAATTAAAAAAGCGTTTACTTTCATATAAAATTTAAAGTGTTTCATTACTATTTAAAATATCAAACTATATTTAGCACTATTATACAAAACGTGCTAAATCAAATCATTTTAATGTGTTTATAGTTAGCACATGAGGTAAACAAATTCAAGTATACAACTAGATTATAATTGTTTTACAAACCCAATGGCCAATATATATCTCTTTCTTTCTTCCTAATCCGAATCCTAATATGCGTGTTTCCAACATTACTTGGCATGTCGACAAAGTTACCATAGGATTCCCATGGTTATGATGAAAAAAAAATATTATTCTTAACAGTGTACTGCATCTATATTCAATAACATAACACATGTCCATAATAAAAATGAAGGTTTTCTTTTTTCTTTTTTCAGTAAGTTATATAGAAAGACCCATTGCCAACCTAGCATAGCAAGACCATTCCATGATGGGACAGGACAACCGCATTACCAAATCTTGACTTTTTATTGTTTGGGCCATCATCCCCTCTCGGGTATATTAATATAGTCATGATGAAATTTTTTTTTTTTTTGAAGAATTATTATTATTCACATGGTTGATCAAACAAATATTCGTCTAATTCAAAGCGTTTTATTCGTATGATAATTTATTTATTTTAAGAAAATAAGTTTTTAGAAGTGTGAGAAAAATGTGTACCATGCACTTTTGTTCCACCATGCATTAATTAGGCTAGGGGAGGTGTCCTTCAACTATCATAATGGAAATAAGTACATGTTTAAATAACCGTTACATTTCTTTTAAAATTATCATAAGATAAAAAGATATAAGATTATTTTCAAAAAAAATTCGTTCAATACCCAAAAATACATTCAAAGTGTGAATCAAAATATACACTTAGACTGCTAGCAGTACTACACATTTACACTTACAAGACGATGCAAATAGCAAATAAATGGTATATGTGTTAGGTATTTAGTTTTAGAACAAACATATACCATAATTAATTCATGAATGTGTTTAAATAAATAAACCTAGGAATTCATTGACATGTTCAGGAGGAATTCAAACACATTGGACTCGGGTGATTGCAGTGGACGTTGGACACTTGGACTGATAATCTTACATTCATTCATTTTTAGGGTAGCATGTAACTCGATCATGTTCAAACAGATTAAATGAAAACAATAAAAAATGGAGGGTCGATAAAACGTTTGCATGATAAAATATGTTTTAGTTCTTCTAAATATTTAGAAATTCATTTTTAGTCTCTCTACAAATATTTATTTATTTATAGTTCTTCTAATTTTGAAATATCCATTTTTTATTTTAAGTATTATTTAAATCACTTACACGTTTTTATAAAATACTACCTAAAACACTTTTTTTTACTGCATCTAAAATACATAAAAGTCTTTGATAATCCAAAGTGACAGTATTTTAAATTTAAAGAGACGAAAATAAATATTTTTAAAATAGAAAGACGAAACAATTTTTTTTTAATAGAAACTAAAAAATATTTTTTAAAATTTCAAGGAACAAAACTATTTTACCCAAATTTCCAAGTTTGCACCAGCTCAACTCTTGCTGTAGGTCTGATGTTCTCATGTACATGTACAACGGGTCCATGATCCAAAGCAAGCATGCAGACACAAAATTTTATTTTATATAAAGTTTGTTGACATGACAAAAAAATGGGTGACCCCAATTAGTTGACAAGTCAATCTTTAGGCCATGTTGAGCACAAATTGGTATTTATCAAAGTCAAACTACAACCATAATTTATCTCTTTTTTTTTTTTAACAAGTATAACTGGGTTCTTACATATTATTAATTTTTTACATTTTACAATTTAAATAAATCTTTTTCCAACCTATCCACTTGCTAAATGATCTTACAAATACAACATTCTTACATTTTATTAAATTATTTTTATTAGTTTTTTATATTATTGTTTATAATTTAACCAAAAAATAAATTAAAAGATAGTAAGAAGTGAGCTCAAATAAACATTTGCTGCTCGGAGAGTGCTTAATTAATACACACAAATTCCAATGCAAACTCTTACTCTATGGAGTATTTATCATCATGGTTTAATAAGCTTCGTTGGAGGTGACCTACCGTTATTTTTTCTCCTTGTTTTAATAATGTTTTTTTTCTTATTACTCTTTTTTTTTTATTTCTCTTTCCTTATACTACTAAAATTTATTATGAGACTGATGTAAAATTATCATTAACATTCTTCACCATCAGTCACGCATATATAAATATTAAAAAAAGTATTAATAATACATTTTTATCATATTTATTTAATGAATCTTAATTATTAGTAAGTTTTTTTTTTTAAAAGCATAAGAGTCATTGAAATACGTACGTGTAAAAACTACGTATAAATTTTTAATCATTTATAATTATTTTTAACTAATAAAAAAAATTAAAAATAAATTACTATTATGTTATTGGGTGAACACTTGTCAACACTTATGATTCTTTGTGTTACGACTCTTTGTCTCTTTATAACTTTTGTAATTTAAAAGTTACTCATCTTTCTCTAAATATATGTAAACTAAAACGTAGAAAATTATTAATTACAGATATATTTTTTTTCTACCTTGTTTCACAATTCTATAATAAATTTAGTCTAGCATAACCTAAAATTCGAGAAAATCATTAAATCAGCGTCTAAATTATCATTATAAGTCACTTCAGTTTTTAAAATTAAGAAATTAAAGAAAAACTCGATCCTTTAAATTATCAACTATTAGTCATTTTAGTCCTTTAACGTTAGGCTATCTCCAACAAAGGTGTTTGAGTCACTTGTGCTTCATAGTCTATACACTATAGCATAGATTTTTTTCTTTTAGCATGAATAAGACATAAACGTGGGTTTCTACTGAATGAAAACATGAAGAGAAGATGAGATGTAAAAGAAGAAACAGAGACCAATGGAAAGCTTAGAACATGCACTCTCGTTTACAATGAATCATATCTGAGATACTGTCCAATACTAAATATTAACAACTCTATTAGAAAACATTAGAACCTTTGTGTGTCCCATTGACCTCTCCAACATCTATTTTTTATGCAAGGAGATTATATGCTAACTTTGATTATTGGTTTAAGGATTTAATAGTGATTTATTAATGTTTGATGAATACACGGACCCCGGGTCCCAGGGGGTATGTGAACCTAATATTCACCTTTCTCTTTCCCTACATCTTTTCCCTCCAATATAAGCTTTTCTGTTCAATTCGTTTCGTTTTTGATAATTTTCCGGGGTTTGATTTCTGTTTGGTGATGCTTACGATTTTAAATTGCTCGTCCATCTGAACTGGTTTGAGATTAAAATTTAGGTGTTTTAATTACATGCTGATTGCAGTTGATTATTGTATGAATTTATAAATAATTTTTTCACAGGTGCATGGAAAGAATAATGGCAAAATAACTTAAATGGTATTTTTCTCCAAATTATTTACCAATAAGGTGCACTTTGAAACTTATTTACAAAAATGGTACAGTCAAACACGTTGTATGGGACGTGTTTAAACACGCCCAAATGGGACGTATTTAAGGAAGAAGCGACACGTGTCAGGCATGCATACGAGGTATGGTGTGAACGAAAACTTCAGAAGGTCATAATTTTTGATTGGGATGTCCGATTGAGACGAAATCGGTGGTCACGCGCTTGAAATTGAGAGGAGAAGCCGCTAGTAAGTCCCAAAAGGGACTTGGCCAAAAAACTTCCCAAAAGAGACCTCTAAGTGCTTCAAAATTGCAATTTAATCTTTGAAGCCCCAAAAAATTTCTTGTTTTCTAATTTTTTATCTATTCAATTAGTGAATTGCAAGCTATTCTTTATTTATCTAATTACTTCTATTAATTTTGAGCATTTTGACATAAAATACGTCTCCATCAGACATTGCTATGAAAAATTATGACTGTTCAAAGTTATATGCATTGTCAATTTTACAGTATAATTTTGTTCAATTTTTGAAATTAATTTTGCGACCACAACGTTTTCATTTTTTTATTTGTTAAACATAAATTGTTTAAACATGTACAATACAATTTTGGTCAATAAATATACCAAGAAAACATTACCCACAAAACCACCACCACCCTCTCCACCGGAGTTCAACCTTATTGCCACCACTCCCATGAACCCTTCTTCTCAAATCCTCAAACCATCATGCCTGCATCAAAATTTTGATGTCCGCACTTGCGGACATAAAAACCAACGTGGATCCGCTCACTAACTGTAACTAAGACCTAATTTGTTGACCAAAATTATAGTGTAGGTTTTTAAACGATTTCGATTTAACAAATTAAAAAATGAAACGTTGTGGTCCCAAAATTAATTTCAAAAATTGAATAAAATTATACTATAAAATTGACGATGCATATAACTTTGAACAATCATAATTTTTCATAGCAATGTCCGATGGAGACGTATTTTATGCCAAAACGCTCGAAATTAAGAGAAGTAATTAGATAAATAAAGAATAGCTTACAATTCACTAATTGAATAGATAACAAAAATTAGAAAACAAGAAAGTTTTTGGGGCTTTGAAGATTAAATTGCAATTTTGAGGCACTTAGAGGCCCCTTTTGGGAAATTTTTTTGACCAAGTCCCAAAGGGGACTTGCTAGCGGCTTCTCCTCTCAATTTCGAGCGCGTGACCACCAGTTTCGTCTCAATCGGACATTTCAATCAAAAGTTATGGCCTTCCAAAGTTTGCGATCACACCGCGCCTCGTCTGCATATCCATCATGTGTCACATAGTGGTCAAACACACCCCATGCAGGCGTGATTGAGTGCACCATTTTTGTAAATAAGTTTCAAAATGCACCCTATTGAAAAATAATTAGGAAAAAAATACCATTTAGGTCCTTTTGCCCAAGAATACTCTATGCAACTAAATCTTGACTCCTTCCTCCCATTATTTGTCCATATACCTTATCTTGATAGTATTCCTCATCGATGTAGGATTTAAATTTTTTTCAATACATTTTCTCACACATAGCACTTTTGAACTTAGTGCATGAATAATATGATGAATGATCTTATTTAAAATTAACTCTTATACTATCTTAAAATGTAAATTTGAATTTAATTCAATTTCAAAAGCTAACTCATATAAAGAATTATCTACCACTTATATACTTTATTTTGACATTATTTTAAACCAATGTTGGATTTTGATTTTTCCCAATATTCCGCAATATCCTTTTCTGTATATTCTTAGTTTATTTGGATAATCTTTAGTCTGTCCTTTTCAGTTTTCACATATCATACCTGGTGATTCATACACGATACTTTTTCTCCCTCTTGCAAAGAATGTTTAGCAAAATTAGCTTCTGAATCTTACAAGTCTATATGTAATATAGTCATCCATGGTCCTAATCTCACATTTGTATCAATTGAAGGCTTTCATCATCAAATAATCTTTCATTTTTTTCAAGAAATAATAACAATAATGATAACAAGAACAACAACAATAATAATAACCAATACCCTCAGCCAGCCCTATACAAACCAAAATGATTGTTGGAGGCTCTAGTCAGGAATGTGTGCAAGGCATGTTCTTTAAATTCTTTTTTTTTTCCTCCCTCAAACTATTGTTATTACACCAGCACATTTAGTCTAGGCAACTGCAACTTCTTCATCCTCAAAACTCAGATTTAATGTCTGTAATTTAAAGCCTGAACCTTGTATGGTTTCTACTAGACCAGAAGCCACTCCTGTAGCTTGGACTGTTGTCTGCTTCTTCAACTGAATAAGAACACAAAAAGTCATTAATGATATTGTAAGTAAAATTAAATTCATTGGATAATGTTTACCTAATAGTTAGCCACATCCCTCATATATAAAAATTCAAGGGCAAGGTATTAGATTTTATAAGTTTTATATTGATTAGGGATATAATGTGTTTCAACAATTCAATTCAATTATGCAATAACTATTAAGAGACGTTCTTAAATATTTCAATTCCATTAGGGTGCCAACCTATAAGCAAAATAGTTTAACTCATGTCGAGCAATCATCCAAAATCAAGAGTTTAGAGTTCATCATTTAAAAATTAAAACAATTATGTTTTTTTTGTCAATGGCAATTGTATTAAAGTACTTAAACTATACCTCTAAAATTGCAAGTCCCTCAGCAAGCTGAACCTTCAAATCAGTAACACCATCTGTCTCCTATAAAAATATATATAATGAAACAGTTATAACCAAGTATTAAGGACAAGAAGAAAATTTACCCAAGATGATGACAATATGGCAAAAGAACAACAAAAGAAAACAATCAAAGAAGTGACCAACAATTGCAGAAATAGAATTATAAGCTTTCTATTTGTAAAACCTTAATGCAGGGCATATAAATAAGAGACATGCCCATTATTACATTAAACTGTTGTTGTGGCTAGAAACATACTGCCCCTTACATCACCTCCATTGAGAAAGCGGTATTTGGTATTTTTGTTGCATGACAAGTTTACTTTCTGAAAGACCAAGATAATGGGGGACATATTTACAAGCTATGATCAAACATAAAAACGAGTTCCAAGTCTCACAGCTAAACAGTATGTGATGAGATTTCCCCTCTTCCATCACCATCCTTAGATCGTCTTTCCCCGTTCAAAACACTAGGTTGACCATGGTTTTGCAAATATAGTACGAATTGTCTTATTTTAAATTACATTTGAATCTAAGATGTACAATACTGGGTCTAAATAAACATCACTAACATTTGATATCTTACAAATACTCTTAGTCTCCTACATCATCATCCAGTAAAAGGAAACCAGCCAACAACAACCACTAATGTCTTTTTCAGAGGAATAATTTTAAAGTGAGGACCTAAATCAAAAGTATTATTGCTGTTATGTTCATAAAGGAACTCAGAACGAAATAACATGAGTGAAAATATGAAGACACACAACGCCATGAAAAAGGTATATTTGCATCAAATTTATATTCACATTGAAGCAATTGAACAAACAAAAAAAAGATTAGAAAGTTCATAGAGATACCTCTAAAGCTTTGGTCAAAGCTGGAATAGCTGTTTCACTCACTGTTCCCTCTGCCTTAAAATGTGCAAAAGTAGACAATTAGTCTCAAGAAAAGTGATACAGTTACAAACAGAAAGGTATCTACCTGAAGATCCAATTGCAAAAAAATTTTAGTGGAAAAAACAATTCTACAAGTCTAGAAACTACAACTCAGCCGGGTTAGCTAATGATCCATCTGTTTTAGGTTAAGACAGCTACAATGCTGATTAGTGTGACTGTGTGAGTAATAGTTTAGACCTTAGCCCATTGGCCCATGATGGGGGGGCACTAGGGTTAGTTTATTGAATAAACCCTCAATTTACCCTTTAAATGATATAATGCCAAACATATCCGAGCAACTCTAATGCAGGTGTTTCTGTTAGTTCTTAAAGTTTAGCAACTTGAAAATATCATTGGAGCAAATGAGTTCTAATAGAAATTGCTTATATGATCAACTACAACCAAGGTTGTTTAACCATTACAAAACAAATTTTCAAGTCAAAACAAGGGTTCTTGTGTGAATGGAGACATAAAATGAAACCCACTAAAAATAAGTTAAGGATTCTACGATTGAGAGAAAATTAGTGAGTGTTCTTAAATCTTATTGACAACAAGGAATCCAATAAAAGAGAGTTAATAACCCAAATTGAATTCTTGCCTTTGAGATGCTCTTAGACCTTGAAACATGAAAATTACCCCGGTGCCATATCTTAACACGATGGTGCTATATCTTTCATAGATTAATTTGGTCATTTACATGTATAATATTTAGGCATTAACCTGGTTATTTATTCTAATATAGTGCATGTTTGGTTTCAAGTTAGAAATGATGTGTGCATGTTTCAATGTAAATTCAACGGATAAAAGCAAAAATGAAAACAAAAGCAAGGGTCTGGATCCTTAGGCAAAAGTACTTTTGCCTCAAATGTAATTTTGCACCTGAGAACCAAACAAAAGCAAGGGTCTTTATTTGGCCTGGTCCCATTAGGATTTTCAAAGGCACAAAACTTGTCCTATCCTAATTTTTTTCATGCAATCCATATATAATTTAGGACCCCCAATTGCAGGAAAAGGCACAAATTGATTCACCGAGTTAAAAAAAGAACAAAATTTATGACGGGTAGGTCTTCAAAGTTCATGAAAAGTCGAATTTAAAGCCACATCGATAGAAAGGCACTAGTTATATACAAGGTTCCTGCTCAAAAAATTTAACACGGGCATTGCAAATTGCAAAAAGCACACACTAAACTAGTAATTGACGACCATGGGGTCTAGCTCAGTTGGTTGAGCATAGTGTATGAGTTGTTGTAAACTCGCTGGTATCTGTCTTCGATTCATACGGATAAAAAAAAAAAACTAGTAATTGATGTACCTGAAAGAACATGGTAAGAGTATCTGATGGGGAAACGGGAACCACAACGGGTGGTGCTTCGGAGGTTGATGGTTGTTCAGACTCATCCGCAGCGGTGAGTTCTCGCTGGGTCTCTTCTTCCACTGCCTTCACCACGCGCTTCATCTTCTGAATAAGAATTGTTTGTGCCTTCAAAGATGAAATGCGAGAGCGCAAAGGGAAGCTGCAAAAGGCAAAGAAAGGAGAAGAAGAAGAAGAAGAAGAAAAGGAAGAAGGGGGTGTAGAAGAAGAAGAAGAGGGGCGAATAGAGTGCAGAGACAAAGGTGAGAATAGTGTGGCCATGTTTTTTGAGTGAATTTCAAGTAAAGAGAAGAAGTTTCAGCTCTGCTCTTATTTCCCACACCCCTATCTAATCTTTCTATCCATACAGGAAAACAACATCGTTGTATACTCTCACAAACAAATTCGTAATTTCTCATGTTGTCCATAAAACTGCCACTTAACTTATAACCAATTTTTTTTTTCTATTCTCAATTTCTCATACCCCAATTTCTTTTGGATGATTTTTTTATAAAAAATCTCGATAGAAATAAATTTTCATTGCATAATCTATCATGTCCATGTTTAGAAATTCGATGTAAAATGCAAAAGTCTGCAAAAAAAAAAAAAAATCAAGACCCTTATTTTTACTTTTATTCGTTGGTTATAACTGAGGTGTATGTGAAACATATAAGTAAACAGTTTTGTATTTATTCTATATACTTAATGGAAACACATTTTTCTTAAGTATAGTACATAATAAAAATTTGTTTTTGTCAAAGGTATTTTTGGAAAAAAAATATAAAAAAAAGTTGGAGTGAGATAGTAGAGAAAAGGAGGGTGAGAATAACACTATGTTTGTATTGTGATGAGATAAAAATTAGCATTGAATAATTAAAAAATCATTTAATTAATTAAAATATATATATATAATAAGAATAAACATGTGTGAAATTAAAGATGGAACCAAAATTATAATTTTTTTTCTAAAATCTAGACTAAATTCACAAAGAAAAAAGTTGATGAATCAAAATCACATAAGAAATTAAAAACTAGCACGAAAGACAACCAAGCATCGCCATACAATAGAAGAATTGCCAAATTTCTTCATATATTATACTTTTTTTATAGAAAAAAAGGAATTTTTATTTGTAGTTATTAATAACGAATAATTTTTAATTGAAACGAATTTTCATTTTGGGATCATGACACGAAGCAGCATCACTCATGTCAGTTACTAATGACAGCAAGAGTTACTACAGTGATGTTACTAGTTAAAGCAAGTGAATGAAGACAGATAATACTAAGCTTCAGAAACATGCATGTTTACTTACAATATGTTGTTACATTAGCTGAGACAAACACCATCCTAAGGTAGAGCTTTTGAGTCTTAAAGCTAATGCTTACATGTCATAGCACATTGACTAACAGAATTGCCAACAGTTCTTTTATCAGTGGCATGCAATGTCCCCAAGTCCCAATCCCAACTAATTTCCCACTGCCTATATAAAAAAAGGTCATCTACAGCTAAAATCCACCCGAATTTTCACCAGCTGAAAGCGAGGCACAAGCATACTGAAGGAGACATTGGTCAAAGTGTCACAAATCCAAAAAAAAATTGTCAAAATGCCACACTCCAGAAATAATTTGTCAAACTGCCACGCCACGTAATTCGCTGGCCACATCAGCGAATTACGTGGGCTGACGTGGCGTCGCGTGAGTGGAGGGCATAATTCGCTGGAAGGGGTACCAAATTAGGTATGTCACGTGGCAAATTTTTCGTAATTGCGTAGAAGCTTCGGAAGGTCATAACTTTTGACTGGGACGTCCGATTGACGCGAAATCAGTGGCCACGCGCTCGAAATTGAGAGGAGAAGGCCTCAGCAAGTCCCCTTTGGGGACTTGCCCAAAAAATTTTCCCAAAAGAGGCCTCTAAGTGTCTCAAAATTGCGATTTAGTATTTGGACACCCAAAAAATTCATTTTTGTCTGATTTTTTAATTATTTAATTATTTAATTTAATGTTATTTTTTATTTTTTTCAATTACTTCTCTGAATTTCGAGCTTTTTGACATATCATACGCTTCCATCGGACATTTCTATCAAAAAATATCACTGTTCAAAGTTTATATGAAGTTTATATGCACTATCAATTAAACAGTCATATTTTTGGCTAGGAATGTCCGATGAAGGTGTATGATATGTCAAAACACTCGAAATTCAGAGAAGTAATTGAAAAAATAAAAAATAACATTAAATTAAATAATTAAATAATTGAAAAAGCAGACAAAAATGAATTTTTTGGGTGTCCAAATACTAAATCGCAATTTTGAGACACTTAGAGGCCTCTTTTGGGAAAAAATTTTGGACAAGTCCCCTAGGGAGACTTGCTTAGGCCTTCTCCTCTCAATTTCGAGCGCGTGGCCACCGATTTCGCGTCAATCGGACGTCCCAGTCAAAAGTTATGACCTTCCGAAGCTTCTACGCAATTACGAAAAATTTGTCACGTGGCATACCTAATTTGGCACCCCTTCCAGCGAATTATGTCCTCCACTCACGCGACGCCACGTCAGCCCACATAATTCGCTGATGTGGCCAGCGAATTACGTGACGTGGCAATTTGACAAATTGTTTCTGGAGTGTGGCATTTTGACAATTTTTTTTTTGATTTGTGGCACTTTGGCCAATGTCTCCATACTGAAGTGGAGCATTAAAGCAACTGACAATCTTCTTGAACTTCACCAACTGCAAAAGTTTAGGAACCAATAAAATTTATTTTCCACTTCCAAAACCGGACACGAAAATAAAATTTGTAGACAGTTAAGAGGTTAGTGGTTTAGGCTATTTTATTACAAAAAAATTGAAAACAGAAACAGAATCAAGTCAACTTAGTACATTTGTGATTATAATGAAAACACAACAATTAGTAAAACATCTAGGGAACTCGGGAGGGCCTCGTGTCTAACCTCTTAGATTTATGGCCAGGTTTGCTTGAGCATCAGCTTCAGAGTTGTATTCCTAAAACATCAACAATATGTATGTCATTTGTAAGCAGATTGCCATACAGTGAAGTAAAATGTGATTAATATAGTGAGAACTGCATGCAGATCTTCGTATAAGTAGGATGCCTGGTGCTAGTGACCATATATAATTATACACATACAAACTAATAAGAATCATATACATTGGTAACGACACACATAAATTAGTATAAAATCTAGCAACTATGGATCAGTTTGGATAAACATCTCAAACAGTACTTATTAGAAGAAAAAATAAAAAGAAACAAAGTAAAATGAATCATAACTTTTCCCATTAGTTAAAATTTAACTTATATGCCCTCAACTTCTTAAAAGCTCTCTCATTTAACTTTTCCATAAATTGAGATGAATAAATTGGTTTTAACTTGTGGGAAAATTTTGATTCATTTTAGCTCCTCATTCCCATTTATTTTCTTCTCTTATTAGTTTTTCTTCTCTTTTGTAGGCAGGCATGTGAACTAAAAACCATGAGAAACAGTATGAATTGGAAGAGATGTCCATGGCCTCTTCATCTTTTGTTTATCACTCAAGAGTTGTCCACTTATCATTACCCACAAAATGGGGAAGCCATTATTTTCTGACTTTTAAGTAAATATTATAAAATATTATATATAGAGTAAATGACAAAGTGGTACCCTAGGAATATGACTGATCTTGAATGACAAAAACTTATCCTTCAGCTCCTTGGCCTCACCACACAAGGTACCCATATTCTGGTTTTTTATTTTCCATAAACCTTGAATCTGTTGCAAAAGCATTCATATAAGATGGTAAACTGGTCACAAAATGTATAAAAGCTGAAGAGTAATTGTTGGTAAATCTCAACTCAACTTAATAATATCTGACCATTAGGAAGGATATGAATTAATGAATCAAAGAACCTTTCTTTTGGGGCAGGGGAGGTGCTTATGTTGCTCATAAAGTGGGAACTATATTGTTACTTCAAATTTCAAGTATCCGTGTAATATTATTTTTTTTTCTAAATTAGAGCATGTTTTCTTTTTATCAACATCCAGATGATATTTAAGTAAAAAAAAAAAAACACGGATTAAGAGGTAGGGAAAAGGGGGCGGGGGAGGGGGGGAATTGAAAAGTACTAAAAAATGCAAACTTTAAAAATATAACAAACCTGATTGCAGACAAGCAGAGAGTCTCCTTGGACAACAATGTGCTTATATCCTTTCTTAAGGGCATGTTTCAATCCTAGTATTAAACTTCGATACTCAGCAACATTATTTGTTTGAATGCCCACTCCTTCACGCAACAGATAGACCTAAGAAACCTATTAGTTAGCTATATTCTGTAAGAAAATATACTTAACAAAATGAATTGTTGCAGACAGGAAACACCTTGCTCCCGTCACGCAGTATAGCTCCTGCACCAGCCGGTCCAGGATTTCCTTTGGACGCACCATCAAAATGAAGGTTACACGAAAGCTGCAAATAGAGATATAAGATTTTGTTGTTGTTGTTGTTGTTGTTGTTGTTTTTGTATTATTAAAAGACAAAGTACACCAAATATTCCAACTAGGAAGAGAGGCAGAGATCAATCAAGAAAGGCCATTATAGCATCATATGCAATAAAACTTAACATTTCACTCAATTTAAAGGCTCTCTTATAATATGCACATATGCTGCTACCACATCTCAAAGATAGAAGGTCTAAAAGGATTTTTCAGTTGACAATTAATTCTGATTTGTCAAAATATTTAGAACAAATGAGTCCGATTAAATCCCATCCTAGAAAGATAATATATAGCACACTAGAGTGTCAATCAAGACATCTATTTTAACTGTTGCATTGACTCAATGGTTCCAACGGCAACTTTATTATACCTTGCTGGCACAATCACCAGCATTCAGCTACAGTAATCGTTACTTCCACACGCGCATGTTAGAATAGTATGCTTGAAATTTTAGAGTCGAATCAACGATAAATTAACAATCAACTAAATTTTCACAAAGTAGCCCTTAAGATATGGATCATTTATCAAAAGATATTAAATAAAACAGCCAAAAGTATATAGTAGATTTCAATCTTATAACTTCCAGAACTTATATATTTATTATCACTTGCAGGTAAGTTACAAAAAAAGAAAATCAGACAATTGACATGGAAATGGGGCAGTCACCAACTACACAAAACATTATCACGGGAAGTGTAAACTATGTGGACAGTTGTTAAATATATTATATAATCAGTACAGGCACATACACAATTATGATGCAGAGTGTATATGCCAATATTAGCAATTAGCAATGCAAAACATAATCAAACCAGCTTACAGAAGTAGACAACTCTGCTTGGGATCCACCTAGTGCATGACGCCCCTGTGAATTTGTTGGATATGAAGATGATCCAGCCAGCTTCTAAACAAAAAAAAAAAAAAAAAGACAGTAAAAACAGTAACTAAGGACAAACACACAATCAGTTGGCCAAACAGTAAGAGTGTAAGACCATAGTAACTAATTTTATTGGATCCCTATTAGCCAAAATCACATACAACAGAAAGCCTGCCCTGCCACAAAATAGGGCACTGATTGCTACAGGTGGACCTCAGCAATAACCAATTTAACTTTCCCATCTGAAAAATAACTGACATAATAGGGCTCCAAATAGGTGTGCAATGAATCAAACAAACTTCATATTAGTTCGAAACTAGAATCATTAATTAGCTTGATGAATTTGGTTCAAGAACTAACTGAGTTAAACTTGAGCTGAAAATTAAGCTTATTAATTAAATGAACTGAACTTCAGCTGAATATTATTCGATTAATTTGGTTCATAACTAACTATACACACACACACATAAATCTTTTTAAATATATAAAAGTATAAGTACATTTGATAATATAAATTATCTAGAGTAAATCCCCATTCTAGTCCTTAATAGTTAATACTGTAAGCATTGGTTAAGTTAGTCCCTGACTTCACAAAAAGTCATTTCATTTTATTTTACATGTCATTTTTGCACAAAAAAATACAGAAGTAAATACAAGTTTTATAAGAACTTGAGCTTGCAAACTCATGAACTGAACCAAATAGTCCTTGAATTTAAATCAAGCCCAACTTGAGTAAAAAATTGGTTCTTATAAACCTGAACTTGAATTTGAATCAAACCAACTCTTACTGAGTTCAGCCAAGCTGAGTCAAGTCAAACTTGACTCAACTCATTTTCAGCCCAAGCTCCAAATACGTGCTTCAGTTAAATCATAGCATTTCTTCAGTAATATAAGTGTAATTTCTTGCTTGAGGATATGTCAATGTCGATAACTTACGCTAGTGTCAAACTGAATGGCTCCTTGCAAGTTCCTTGATGAGGAACTCACATCGAAAGCTCTTCCTCCAAATGAATATGGATCCTGCAAGAAAATTCATCTACTCTTGAGTTCAGACTTTTTTCAATTACAAGAGACACAAATGACATAAGCTTAAAAAGCCTTAAACCCAACCCCAGGTTTATAAAAGACAAAATTTGTTTAATTGGATATTTGGTACTGCAATGTAGTTTGGTTTATCTCACCATGAGTTTATTCTAACCACACGTTTGGAAAAACATGCAAAATGTTTCAAACAGGAAATGACCTTCAACATGATTCTAGCATAAACAACTCACATTTAGCTTTTATTTTGATATGACAATTTAATAACAAAACACTAAATTTTATGAGAAACTTGATTTTGAAATAAACATAACTTAGTTAACTTCAAAATCAATTTTAATCAAAATTAATTTTGCAAAATCAAGATCATCTAAATTCAACAAAAGCTCCCCAACATATTATTAGAAATTATGATAATTACAGATGAGCCTCAATGCATTACAAATTTACAATCCAGCAAAAAATGAGAGGCAAAAGTTCAACATGAAGCTCAAGTTAACAATATCAAGAATTTAGACACAAAAAATGGCCTTTATCCCAAATATGAGGAAAATTTTCAAGTATTAGAGAGCAACCAAAATAAGAAGAAAGGGTGTCTCGAACCTGATAAGGACAAGCAACAAGTCTTCCAAAAAGCCCCTCGTTCACATCAGCAGCACCAATAGAATAAGGGGCTCCCTTAAGCCCATGTGAGACAAGGTACTCCTCAGTCTTCTGAGGTAAAGAATACCCTTTGTAAATACTTACAGGGTCACTAGATACCTGCATGGATCGTGCAAACACACTCAACTAACAATACCCCCAACTTCTATTGCAACCAAAACAACAAGGAAAGCATGATGGTTCGAATAAATAAAAGATCAAACCCAAAATTTCATTGCATGAGTTACCATTGTCCTACGTCCACTTTCTCTTCCATCTCATTTTCACCTCATTTTTTTCTTTCTATTTCTCTTCATTTCACATCATATCATTTATGATTTATCAATCACTTTTTCTCTGTTTATTTTTTCTCTCTATCACTCTCTTCCTTCCACACATACATCCCAAAAATGGGGTGTACCTTCAACATTTTCAATACATATTTAGTGGTAAAGAAATAATTTTTCGAGTTTAATGAAGCACACAGAGGCTTAGAAGTTTAACATCAGAAAGTATGACCACCCAAATGCAGAAAAGACCAAAGACAAAAACTTTACACCATAAAAGAACACACCAAGGTTGAAAGAAGACATACAGAAGATGCAAGTAAAGATTGGATGTCACTGAAGGACTTGTAGATGCCCACAACATCCCCTTTCCTTACAACGTAGAAAGCGTCTTTCTCCTCAGCCATTGCAACAACACTGAAAAATCACATTCACAAAGGTATGATCTTGGTTTATAAAAATAACAACAAAAATCATGGTAACAAATAACCCAAAATTTGAAGTTACGCGTTGTACAGTGAACAAACCCACCTCGAGAATCACTTTCTCTTCTGTGATACTACGAAAGAAGAACCAGCTTGAGTTTTGAAAAAAGTAACGGTTTCGAAGTTCGTGAAATTGATGTAGAGGCTCGACAACGTCAGAGACTGTTGTGAGGAGGCAAAACGACAAGTGGCTAAACTATCCGAGTGTGCGTGTACAACGCCTTTTAGGCTTATCTAAGAAATGAAAATGAAAATGTTAGATAAGTCTCAATGAATGTATGTAATAGATATAAACACAAATGAGATACATCAAATGATGTAAAAATATCAGTAAATTCAGAATTTAAAAATAATAAAAATTAATAATATATATTTAATTTTATTTAAGTTGGAATGAATTTAAAAATTCTCAATTTAATATCTAAATATATTGTCGTTAGTTCTAATTAATTTAATATAGGTTAGATTCAAACTATGATTAGTGGTTGATTTGGACCAATAAATATCCTACTTTTAATTTAAAAAGTTCTTTACAAAACTTGCACGCAAATGAATAGTTAACTCTTTTTTTAGTAAAAGAAACAATTATAATAAGAAGTTTGGAATTTAATGGACTTTATGCTTTTGATATGCCAAAATTTTCATTTGAAAACTATTATTTTGGCTCAATTATATATATATATATATATATATATATATATATCACTCATCTTATTTCACATTCCTTTCTCTTTTCTTTCCATTTCTCTTCTCTCATTAAGATTTGTTGTGAGAAAATATTGTGAAAATACATAGTCTTACTCTTTCGAGGAATCGAGTTTCATGTATATGTTTCAAACTAATGACAGTAAGTAGGGTATATTATAATTTTTTTTTCTCCTTATTATGGAAATTCTCTTCTCAGCTTTTTGCCCCTCTCTTTTGAATCAAAAAACAAGTAATACAGTAGGAGTTGTCATATTATTAATACAGTAGGGGTTACTCATTTCACAATCTATTCTGAAAGACAATAAATACAGTTGTGTTCCAACAATATTCTCTCAATCCTAAAGCTTTACATAAGTGAAAATCCACAAAAAAAAAAAAAAGACAATAAATCATCACTCCCTGACGAAGTCTACACAAAAATGAGAAAAGAAATAAAAAAATTACATTTGTTTTTGGCTATGATCCTCAATGCTTATTATAATCATTATTCTTCATATTTTATGATGGGACAATCAACTTCAATCTATATATCTCATTGTCTTGCCAGCTGCTGTATAATCTTACGATTGTATCTTGATGAACTTCAACTGCAATCTGGACTCAAACCAAAAGTATTGGTGTCAAAAACAAGTAAAACAATTTCCAATCCTTATTACTTATTTCAGCTCACTTGCTCACCAATCAAGTCCAAACCCATTATGAGAAATGACAATCCTTGGAAGAGTAAAAAATAGAAGTGAACACCATGAGCTGACAAAAGACTTCTTGCAGATGCTGTGAGCAAAAGAAGTGCAAGTGCTAGCTCCTTCCTATAGAGCATGTTTCTTTTTTTCTTTGAAGGTACTTCTGATTGCTTAAGTTTGCCTAATAACTCCAAGCCAGACTCCGAGTGTCTTCTTAGAATCTTTTCTTCATTTGAAGACTTTGACTCTCTCTCAGCCAAGGCCAACAAATCTGACTCTGAGGATCTCCCTGTCTTCTTTGTCACTACCCACTCATAAGCACTTCCTAGCTGAAACAATCCAGAAATCATGGCATTGAACTTTGTGACTGACATAGTGTTCTCAAACAGAAGATAAGGAACTAGGAAAGGGACAGATTTTGGGGATGGAAGGATGTTTAGGAAAGACATGATGATGGGGACATAACATATCACCCAAAGGGGTAGTTCAGACTCAGGTATGAACATGGTCAAGGGTAGTATGATGCAAAACAGGGTGAAGGAGTAGAAGGGGAGTATAAGTTTCCTCAATAGGAAGAACAAAAATATCAAATTAGTCTTCTTCCAGACTGATATCTGCATAGAATAAAAGCAAACAAGAATTCAGAAAACTGTATACATTTAACAATACAAAGATTGGGTAAATAGTATATGCATTGATAGTATGATAAGTGTGATAGACTTCTATAATAATTATCTTAAAACTGCAAACCATAATTTATGATTGGTTGATCATGTAAAATTTTTATATTGACAGTGCATAGAAATTAAACTTGATTGAGTATATAGTAAATAGTGTATACACTTATAGTGTAAATGGTTTTTACATTGTTATCCAATCCCAGTCATATGGTAAGTTTATTGACTTTTACAATAATTATCTTAAAGGTCATGCCAACAATGATTTTCTGATTGGTTGAGAGTAAAAGTGCATAGAAATTAAACCCAGAAAAATTAATAATACCTTCGAAGTTAGTATAGCAGGAAGGCATAGCCTGAAAAGCTGCATTGGACCAGAGTGCCAACGATGTTGTTGTTTCTTATAAGCTTCATAAGACTCTGGTAATTCACACAGAACTTTGACATCATTAAGGAAGATAAACTTCCATCCATTCAAGTGAGCTCGAACTGCTATGTCCATGTCCTCAACCGTGGTCCTCTCCAACCACCCTCCTGATTCCTCCAAAGCCTTTATCCTCCAAACGCCAGCTGTTCCATTGAATCCAAAGAAATTTAGAAAGTAGCCATTAACTTGTTGTTCCACCTCAAAATGAAAGCACAAATTGATGTTCTGGAGCCTCGTGAGTAGATTCTCATCCTTGTTCACAAAGGACCATCTAGCCTGGACCAGCCCCAAATCAGGTTTTCCCTGTAAAGAAAAGTTCATAAATTCTTTAATTATTGGTTTTAGACCATACATAGAAAACACGTCCTTTGTCCTTTCTGGCATATAGTATTAGTAAAGGTCTTAATCAGTATCCTTAGGGTATTGATTAAAAAACTAAAAGGAGAAAATATTTATTATGAAAATCATAAGAGAGCATAAAAATTCATGAGCAGTGCAATTTTGCACATCACAATAAATTTTTTCTCCTTTTAATTCCTTAACGTATGTCCTAAGGGCACCAGTTAGCATTTGCCTATATTAGTAATAGTACCTACCTTGAAATGGGGAATGGTTAGTTTGAGGAAATCAGGATTGGGCTGGAAATCTGCATCAAATATTGCCACAAATTCATAGTCCTTGACATAGTCACATGACATTGCTGACATAAGATTCCCAGCTTTATACCCTGTTCTAATCAATCTGTGCCTGTACACAATGTTCACCCCTTTCTCTTTCCATGAGGCCACCTCTTCTTTGATGAGCAGCTGTAAATTCCCATCATCCGAATCATCTAGCACTTGAATCAATATTCTGTCTTTTGGCCAATCAAGTTGAGCAGCAGCACCAATTGATTGTGAATAAACCTTCATTACATCAAGAAGAAAAAAAAAATTCAGCTTCATTGGTAAAATTGGAAAATCATTAGTCTAAACTAGCCTGCCACTAGTACCAATCATAAGACAATTCTAAATCATAAATTAGGCTAGGACATAATCATAATCATAATCTTAGGAGATATAAGTTTGATTCAGTGGTTGGAGAATAATGAAGAGAGAAGGGGAGGGGGAGAGGTCGCGGGTTTGAATTCCCCAACTGCCCAAGTGACATTTCTAACAAAAATAACATTTGTCGATGAAAACAAATCATAATCATAATCTTAATCATAGTCATGGCAAGTTGCAATATTGATTCTGTTACCTCTCTCTCATTGCACATGGGAATCTGAACAAGGACCATTGGGAAGTTTGAAGGGTCCTCAACATCACATGCATCTGCATCAAAGGTTGGCTTCAACTTCTTGTACTTGATCCAGAAGCATCCAAGGCAGAGAACAAGGCGATCCAAGGACTGAATCAAGAAGAGGACAATGCAGAACTTTGAAACCATCAAGACTAATGGAGCAACATAGTCTTCCCTGAAGGAAAGCCAAGCCACATAGCACCATTGCAGCAGACCCTGAACCTCCCAAGGCTGAATCATGTTGTGCAAGTTCCATTTGTTGAAATGAGCAATGATCTCTATGGCCAAGCCTCCAATTGAGAGAGCAAGAAAGATTTTGATGAACCTGTACAACTTTCCTCGACTCTTAGGGCCCTCATCGCTCATGTCAGCCAATGAAACGCGCTTCTTGACCAAAGCAAAAGTGGCTTTGAGACAATTGGACAACCATGACAAACATGTCAGAACTCTGTGGAGTTTAAGGAGAAGAAACCAAGTAAACTGCTTGCGGCTTGTGGCTTTCTGCTTCTCTGGAAACATGGGAGAATCCGAATCATGAACTTGTAACAAGGTGAAGTCGTTGTTGTTAGACTTCTCAGTATTTGGTGCCATTACTCTCTTTCTCTTCTCTATTCTTTGTTTTTTCCTAGGAACTCAAGTTCTCGGGAAAGAAAGAAAAAAGAGAGATTTTGAGAAGATGGTCAATGCTCACCAATGACAATTGAAGCTAATCAGATAGTTTTCCTCAACATCATGAATGTATCAAAAAGAAGAAACAAAAAACCCAAAAGGGTCATTTCCATATGAGTTTTTTCTTGTTTAGTTGGTTTTCAAATCTGAATTGAAGCAAATCTCAGATATTATGATGCAATTCTGAGTTTAGAGTTTAGCACTCTATTTAGAGAGAGAAAGAGAGAGACGCTTTGACAGGTTTAAGTCGCGTATTAATAGTGGTGAGTCCAATGACAACTTTATAACTTTTAAGTTATTTTTTATAATTTTTACTGTATGTTTGTGATCTGACAGTATTATATTATTATAAAAAATTATATATAATTTTATTTTAATGATAAGAAATTCTAAGAATTTTTAAAAATTTATATTTTTATATTTATTTAATTATAATATTGTTATAGGTCGGATAAATATTATTTTTATTCTCTTAATGTTAAGAAACTCTCAATATTACATAGATTTGTTCCAATAAAAAATAAATAATTATTTATTATTTATTTAAGAAATTTTCATTGAAAATACTGTTAATAAGAATAAATTAAAAAATATAATATTTTTATTATTATGATATTAATTAAGATATTTTTAAAAATTATTAAAAAATATAAGAAATATTGGTTTACATGTCTTAATAAAATATATAATTTTATTTTGATAATCAATATTTTAAAAATATTAATTAACATTTTTCCCCTGTGTTTTGTTAACATGGGGGGTGAAAGCAATAATAAATTATTATTCTTATGATATGGGTAATTTAGATGGGTTAAATAGGGAAATTGAGGTAAGGGGAAAGAACAGGCTGGCATGATGAGCAATGTTTACTAGACACGTAAGGAAGCTGAGCATAAAAAGTTTGCAACTGCGCCGCACAATTAAAGTTTTCTGTCACAATAAGATACAGCTAAAGTGCAGTTCTTCTCTTTCTTTCCATCTTCCTCTCCTCTCTCATAATTTTTATAATAGTAATAAGGTATGTTTATTAGACTTATAATTATATTTTTTTATATAAAATATTTATTGATTTTATTGATAATTAATTTGATTTGTTACTTTTTATAAGATCTTTTCTTTTAATTATTTATAGAATTTAAATTCGAAATCTTATTTAAAAAGAAATTAAATTCGATATCATTGAGACAAATTAATTATTGGTAAACTCATAATATATTTATGCACA
Organism: Glycine tomentella; assembly: GCA_007407185.1. Lineage (NCBI taxonomy): Eukaryota > Viridiplantae > Streptophyta > Magnoliopsida > Fabales > Fabaceae > Glycine > Glycine tomentella. Next base: position 3,008,210 of record PYAF01002226.1, on the reverse strand, counting down.
AAATGTTTTTTCCTTTGTTGGGACATGTAAAAAGAGTAATTGTGAATTGTGGTTAGAAAAACTTCAATACTGACGGTGCATGTTTATTAAATTAATAATTTATGTGTGTGTGTTTTTTCTGCATAAAATATTTAATATTTGTTCTCTTTTGTTGGTACGTGCAGAAAGAGTAGTTTATTAACCTTTTTCAATGGTTTCGGGTAGGCATTGATTGGATGATTACGCTCGATCGGTGCATTGAATTTATGATTTTTTTTTAATTCTCAATCATTAAACTTATTAAAATTGTTATTATCAAGTGAATTTTACATGAGTCCTTTTTTCTAACGAGATTTTCTTGTTTTTATGTGTGTGTATTTGAACGAACTATCATGTATATATATGTCCTATGTAGTGTGTGAAATGAATATATATATATATATATATATAATTATCTAAATTTTGTTGTTAAGACAAAAAGTCAAGCCAGATCATCTCATAGTAGCCATATATGAGTATATGGCAAATTGAGGGGAAATTTTGTGCCTTCATTGATGCCGTGTTTAGGGGTTTAATTTGATTGATATGTAGTCAAAACAGCCAAGAGCAAGTTGACAAAATCGTGTGTTCAACTCCTATTTTAACGAGATCGATTCACACCCAAAATAAAATAAAATAGAGAACAATTATTAATAGTTTTTTGCTTTTGTTTTGGGTGCAGCTTTGTTTAGTTTGATGCAAATATTTTCTATAGTACTAATTACCCAAGGTGGCAAATGGCATTGATCGACTTTGTTTAGGCTTTTCATGCAAATTAAAGACAGCAGAGCCAAATATGGTGGATCTGATAAGATGGATCCACGAATAAAAATGTTACAAATTAGCCATATGTGTTTGACCCTTCCCACTCAAACATAAAATGCCATAATTAATTGCACTGCTAGGAGCAAGCATGCACCAGCGTGATGCTTCTAGTTTTGGATCTATAGCATATTTGAGAATTGTATTTTTAATTTTAACAATTTTCTAATAAAATCATCATAGAAACATGTTTTTCCCCGTAATTTTACAATGCAATGTAGACCCACAAGGTATCTTTTTGGACATGCTTTGGTATCAAAAGTGTGTCGGTGGGATTAGGTTATTACGCGGTCTTCAAAATCACCTGGTTAGGTAACACAGAACAATTTTTTTTTTTCTTTGAAGAAAGTAACACAGAACAAATGGTAAAGCTTTAACTTTAGTATCATTCTAATATATATTAATTTTTTTCAATTGATAAGAAAAGACTTATTAAAACAAACTATTACTTTAAGTTATCCTATTCTAGCTAATATACTTATTATTATATTTTTGTTCTTTCTCCATCACATTAATAATCTTATTTTATACTCTTTTTTCTCCTATCTCTTATTAAGATTTTACTTGTCTATTTGTTATATAATTTCTTCTGCAAAATTTATGTACAAATCAAATTTCTAATTACTTCATATATAAGTAGTATTTTAAATCATATGGGAAATTTTCATATTTATTAATACTTTTAAGAAAAATAAAAAAAATGCATTTATAAGGAGAAAAAATACTAGCTTTACAGACTAAAGTTTGATATTTTCATATATACAAAGAAAAAAAAATAGTATCAACTATAGAATTTGGAGACTTAAGATAAAAAATTATTGTATGTATATATACTAATATAAGGGTCCTCAACTATATTTTATATATTTATAATTATAATATTAAAACTATATAAAAATTTTAATCATGCCCACCACTCACCATATCTAACATGAGTATATAGAAGCTATCCAATTTATGAATATGATTGTGTATACGAGAGACTTGTGATTAGTCGTATTGCCCAACGATGTATTCTGTTTGTCTTTATTTGTAATATTTTTTTCAATCAATTTATGTTCTTTTAAGAAAATTAGTTATCCTATTAAAATTTTCAATTATTTATATTATCATTCTAAAATTATTTACTATTTTCTCTATTTTTTACTTATGTCTCATTAATATTTAAAGAGAGAGTAATTAATAAATAAGAGTATGGACGAAAAAATTAAATGCATTTAAAAATTGGAAAATTATAAAAAGGGATAAATAAAATTTTGAAAAAAAAATTATAATTAAAGATGGAGGAAGTATAAGTTAACTGCTCTAATTTTTGGCTGCTATCTAAATTGAAGCAAGGCAAGCATTTTTGAAAAAATGTTGTTAAAAGCTTTTGGCAACCTTTAAAAATATCATTAAATATGATTAAATGTTATTAATATATTTTCGTGATATTTTATCAAATGTTGTATATAGTTCATGTTGCTAAAGATTTTAACGACATTGACTATATATAACATCTCATAAAATATCATGAAAATATAATAGTAACATTTATTCGTATTTGAAGATGTTTTTTAAATATTGTCAAAAGTTTTTACCAATATTTTTACTTAGTGTTAAGAAAAAAAATGTTGCTAAAAGACATATATGTAGTTGTGAGAGAGCTTTCTTGCACAAAGAAAGAGTTTTTAAACAACAAAACATGACCTCCACAAAATGGACGCACACAATTTTTAAAATCCCTAAAAATTTGCACTTTAATGAATATTTAAAAAAATCAGACTTAAAGCAAATTCTAAAGCTATGCAAATCTACATTCGTTTTGTTTTAGCTTAAGCCAAAATTAACTAAGCTCAAGCAAATTCCTCCTCTACAGCTTAATTTTTCACTTTAATTAAGCTTTATCATTTCTTGCTTGCTTTTCAATCCAATTTCCATTCCTAGAAAATGATTCATCAATAAGCATGCATATCCTATCAAAATGATGAATTAAAGTCTAAGACTAAACATTCACAAATTTATAACTAAAAAGTCACAAACAAGATTCTAACAAGAGAGAAAAAATGAGATAATCACCTAAATTTACATCCTTTAACTAAATATATTTTTAATAATTATTAACTCCCCAAACTTAAAATTTTGCTCACATAAGTCACCAGACATATGTTAAGATACTTGTGTGTAAAAAAAATACTATGTTTGATTTCAGGAAAAGAAAAATCAAATTATTAATATATATATATATAATTAAACTAAAAAGGAAAGATAGTCCAATTGATCAATTTTGATGATCATGCGACCTTACTCATCTGTGCAATATAATGAATGTAAAAGTATAGGTAACAAAAAAAGAAAAATTGTAAAATGTGTACAGAAAAATAATCAGGGTCGGCCCTGGGCCAGGGCAGACGGGGCACCCGCCCAGGGCCCAAATTTTTTTTGTTAATGGGTATTGAGGTGTTTTGGCCCTGTCTCTGTAGTCTGTACAATTTTACTTCACGTCTCTAAAGTCTAACCATAAGCCATACCAGTATACCACTTTAATGTTTAATTGTGTCCGCCGCTCTGCCTCTTGCTCTTCCTTTGCGGCTCTGCCTCTTCCTCTTCCTCTTTGCTGTTGATTGTTGAGTAAATTATAAATATGGCAAACGGTAACATCATTCAATTTTATTATACAACTACAACAACAGTCAACAGGGGCATATCAAAGAGCAAACTCGCCGCTGACTTCAACTTGAACTTGTTGCTCAAACGCGGCAAGCTGGCAGCCACAAAGGCCATAGCCAACACAATCCTCCCCGCTCCCAAAATGACGACGCCATTTACCCGCTCCACTGCGTGACTACGAGTTCAGCTGCAGCAACAGCCCCACGCTCTTCCGCCAGTTCCACGTCATCACTCATCAAGCGCAGCTCCCAATTTTTTCTTGTCTTGAGACTGAGAGAAATAAGTATGCACTATGCAACATTTATTTAGTTGATATTATTTAGTGTAACTTTTACATGAAAATTAAGAAACTTTTACTAAAATTTCCTATTAGGTTTAATTAGTCAATTTTATTAGCAGGAACCTTGGCTGATCATTGCAAATTCAGAACGCAAAGCCTCAAAGGATTAAGCTGATTATCTTTGTTCAATTCTCCAATCTCCAGGTGCTATTGTTCCTATCTATATTAGTTATATTAGCTATCAGTTATATTGCCTAATAATGTTGCCTAAATATTTGTCTAGAAGTGAGAAAAGAAAGAAAAGAAAAGAAAAAGAGGAGTTAGTAGAATCACAAAGAAGATCTCTTGATAGATTTTTTAAGAAAAGAATAAGAAAGACTTCTAAAGGAGTGGAAGTAGACAATGTGGGCCAATCTTATGAAAATTTGAATGATAATACTATTATTTTGGATGATCCCAATTATGACTATAATCGTGTGAATGTGGTTGCTTCTGATACAAATGACCATGATAATTTCCCAAATCATATCAATGAGGAATTTGCTACTGTGAATGATCCTAATGATGTACAAAATGAGTCAAATGTTGAAGATGTTGGGAATGATCCGCATTTTGTTCCTATTTTAGACATTTATCATCCTAGAAATTGGGGTATCCTTGATAACAAGTTTGGAGACATCTTAGTTGAAAAGGGGCCTTTAAGGGAATTGAATATTAAATTTCCCTTAGATGGTAATTCTAGACATTTCTCATATGCTTATTTTTCTAGAAAGTTGATTAATGGAGAGAGTAGCGATAGAAAATGGTTAGTTTACTCTAAACATGTAGATAAAGTTTTTTGTTTTTGTTGTAAGTTGTTCACAAAGCTAAATAGAAAGAACTCTTTAGCCACTGATGGAGTGAATGATTGGAAACACTTGAGTGAAAAACTCAAAGAACATGAGAATAGTTTTGACCATATGACTAACATGAATGTTTGGACTGAATTAAGAGTGAGATTAAAGACTAATCAAACTCTTGATAAAGACTTGCAGCAAGGAATCTCAAAAGAGAAAGAACGATTGAGACATGTTTTCTCGAGAATAATTGTTGCAGTTAAATGTCTTGGTAAGAATAATTTAGCTTTTCGAGGATCAAATGAGAAACTTTATGAGGAGAATAATGGTAATTTTTTGAGCTTAATTGAAATGATTGCTGAATTTGATTTGTCAATGCAAGACCATATTAGACGTATTCAAAATGAAGAAATGCATTATCATTATCTTGGTCATAAAATTCAAAATGAGCTAATTTATATATTGGGCCATAGTGTTAGAAGTTCTATTTTGAGAATCATTCAAGAGGCAAAATATTTCTCTGTTATTCTTGATTGTACCCCTGATGTGGGTCATCAAGAACAAATGACTTTAATAGTACGATATGTTAATATGTCGAGTGACAAAATAAAAGTATAAGAGTATTTTTTAGAATTCTTGAAAGTGGATGATACATCTGGAATGAGACTTTATAATGAATTATTAAATACATTAAAATCTCTTGAGCTTAATGTTGATGATGTGAGAGGCCAAGGATATGATAATGGTTCCAATATGAAAGGAAAACACCAAGGTGTTCAAAGGAGACTACTTGAATTAAATCTCAGATCTTTGTATATGCCATGTGTTTGTCATAGTCTTAATCTCACTCTTTCTTATATGATACATTCTTGTACAAAAGTTATTTCATTTTTCGGGATTGTGCACGTATATATACATTGTTCGCAAGTTCTACCAAAAGGTGGAAAATTTTGTGTGAAAATGTTTCCGAAACTGTGAAATCTCTATCGGATACTCGATGGGAAAGTCGAATTAAAAGTGTCAAAGCTATTAAATTTCATGCTTCTAAAATAAGATTAGCTTTGTCAAAATTATATGAATCTTCAAGTAATGATGCTAAAGCAAAAAGTGAAGCAGAAAGTTTGGCTAATGCACTTCAAAATTTTGAATTCTTACTTGGAATGGTTATTTGGTATGATATCTTGTTTTCAATTAACAAGGTGAGTAAAAAACTGCAATCCAAGACAATGTGCATTTATACTACTATAAAAGAAGTGGAAGGTATCATATTATATTTCGAAAATTATAGAAATGAAGGTTTTGAAGCTAGTATGAGTATTGCCAAAGATCTTGCGTTAAGTATGGATATAGAGCCAAATTTTCAAACTAAACGTCCTATTTTTAGAAAAAAAACAATTTGGTGAAGATTGTCATGATGAAGATTTGCAATCACCTGAGGAGTCTTTTAGAGTTAACTACTTTTTGATGATTGTGGATATGACAATTGCTTCTTTGAAAGACAGATTTGTTCAACTAAATTTTTTTTAAAATGTTTTTGGATTTTTAATTGACTCTACAAGGTTGAAGTCCTTGGAAAGTAATAAATTAAGGGATTGTTGCAATAATTTTAAGGATACATTTTTTCATAATAATTTGTCAGATGTTGATGCAGATGACTTTTATTCTGAAATGAAAGTGTTGCAAATGACTTTACCAAATAAGTCAATGACAGCAATTGATATTCTTGAATTTATAAAAAATGCGGATTATTATCCCAATGTTTCTATTGCATATCAAATCCTATTAATGATGCCTGTGACAGTAGCTTCCGCAGAAAGAAGTTTTTCAAAGTTGAAATTATTGAAAAATTACTTGAGATCGACAATGTCGCAGGAGAGATTGAATGGTCTAGCAATGTTATCTATTGAGAGAAATATGTTGGATAAAATCGATGTAGATATGATCATAAATGATTTTGCGTCAAGAAATATTCGAAGGAAATGCTTTTATAAAGCATTATATGTATCTTTAATATACAGTTTTGAAAATTATTTGGGATGTAATGAATTTTTATATCTTTTAATATTACTTGTATTTTAAAAAAAAAATTGTGTTAGGGGTCCATTTTTTCTGTTCGTCCCGGACCAAAGAATTTTCACGAACAGTCCTGAAAATAATGAAGGGATTTGCATGATTTACATTTGCACTGTCACTATGTGAAACTAACTTTTTAACAAACAAGAATGTACAAAACACACCCAAAAATAAGTTTTAATTATTTTTTAATTTAAAATTAAATTATGGATAAATTAATTTGTATAAGTTCTTTCATTTAGCTATCTTTTCCAAAGTTAATTTTTAACTTATTCATAAGATAATTTTAACTTGTGAAAAACGTGTAATTCATATTTTATTTTCTAGTAAGTAGTATTAAAATGTTTATCCAAAACAAAAATGTTATCATTTCAATTATACCATTAAGGTCCAAAACAGCAAGGAGGATCGATATCCAAATGAACAGCTAAAGAAACGCAGCAACAACAACCAAAATAAAAATGAAACCCGGCCAAAAAATAAAAAGATGATGATGGTTTTTTTCTTATCCGAGTTGAGATTTTGATATGGTGTTACGTGGGCACAACTCCATTCTTTTAAGGAGACATATATAGAAGAACAAAAACTTTTATTATTAGAAGCATGCAAGTACTCTAGGCATTATATACACTAGCTACTTATCAATGTTTTGAATTTCTTTCCCTCACTGAAAGATGGTCATGAGAAAGAATACAACTGGGGCATGCAAGTGTTTATTTGGTTCGGTGGTTTTGTATCCTAGCGACCACAGCTTTATCCAGCAAACCCCACAAGAACTAGGGTTTCAAAATAAGCATAGAATATGGGCACATATATAATGTACATTTCAACGGGATTTGTTGTCTAGGTGGTTGATCAGTTGAACACAGTCATGTGAGGTTAGAATCCTTACTAAATGAGCCCCATGTGATGAGCTACCCTGGTTATGGCTGTCCAAATCAATCTAGTGTATAATTTAATTCGTCTCTTTCTTTGATAGACGTACACTACTCCAGATACTTCAATTTAATTTTCATAATGATCTAATATTTTGATTTTATTCTCACACATAATAAAATAATTACCTGTTTTTATTTTCTCCTTATTTAAAATTGATTCATGTTGCGAAATAAAATCGCAGTTTCTAATCAAGCATGTAGTCTAATGAATCCAAGTATCTAACTCCAATTAATAACACATTCCCAAGATCCAGGTAGTATGCTATGTGTTAAGTCCCAGTTAGTGTATAGTGATGAACACTAAACGTCTTAGGTTTCAGTTAGTTATATATTTATATATATTGTGTAATTCATTAGGGTGTAAACTTACGATATAGTCATGCAAAATTTATTTTAAAAATGTTATATATTCTTACAGAAAAAATATCAAGTGTTAGTATTATTTTCATCAATATGGCAATTATCTAATATATTAAGTTATTATAATAGATATTTTGTAGATCTATAATACTAATAATCATACCAACTGTATTAAGCATATAAATAACTAAAAATATATTGTTTTTAAATAATTATAAGTTATTTATAGATATGACATGAGTGATAGTATCATTTCACGAGAGGATCTCTTTGAAAAAGCCGGAAGTCCATTTCGTCGTCTTTATTCCAAATGTCATTGTTTTCTTATAAGAAGACACGGTAAGAAAATGACTTGTCAAGGAAAAGAAGGAAATTAATTAAGACTGAAAGCTCATCTTTAGAAATTAGATTTTCAGTTTCTGTTTATAGTTTATTGGTAACTGTATATCTAATTAGTAAGTTTTTTAAAAAATTAATCTAATTAATAAGCTGTGAGTATGAGCTAGCTACTTGCATTCTGCAGTTCTGCACCAAAAAATAAAGATTTAAGTCGCGTTGGATGCGTGCGATTTTTATTTTTTTTAAACAGTTTACCGGTGACAGTCTTCTTTAACTAAAATTAAGATTTAAGCAATTTCTTTCATTCACCAAAAAAAAAAACTCAAGTAAAACTACTGGTATCAAAATTATTGACTTCTTAGACAGGTTTTGCCCTGAGAGCTGAGACTCTACCTTTGTCAACATTATCCATTTGATTTTCAATTTAATTGGCATGTAATAGTGCTGCGAACTAAACGATGAATCGAGTCAATTTTAACCCAAAAAAGATCGATGAACACCAATTTTTGGTTAACATTCAAAGAGGAAAAAAAGTGTTAAGTTATGATATAAAAAAAAGAGAGAGATAAAATGTATGATATATAAAAGTGTGAATATATAGACTAAAGCCTCGACATATCATTATCTTTTTTAATGAGTTGAGGTTTAATTTCAATCCTCATACTGTCATTGGCAATCACTTTCGTACTGTCAAAACCATGTGTTCCTAGTCAAAATGTATTTAGAATTTCCACATTTTTTTTAGGTTTAGATAGAATTTCCACAGCTGAAAATTCATATGATTTATAAATATATAAAATCATTTATATAAAATCTTAGATATTTACTTGATTTTAAAATTCTTATATTTTTTTTATTCATGAACATATAACTTATTTAAGTAGGTTGATTCGGTGTATGTTTGGATATTACTGGTGAATTAAACTCACCGTGATTTTGGTTTTACACGCAAAATCAAATATTTCTTATTATGCATACGTTTCAATATAAAATTTATAATTTAAAATTAATTTGAGTATACTTCCAACTATAGTAAAAAAAAACGGACCCTTTCTAAACTCAAATTAGGATAGTGCTTTGGAATCCCTAATTACTCAATCCGTCCTATCATAGTTAGGAAACATGTTGAATCAAGCATCCAAAAGGAATCACTTCTCTTGGTGCAAAAACATAACCCACATGTGTCATTAACCACTAGTCCACAGTGGCATAAGATATGTTCGACAAAGGTAACATGGTACGTGTCAAATGCAAGTAAGGTAGCAAAATAGTATTAAACTTCAAACTATGTATGACCCCTAATCACCAGACAACACCCTCTCCATGCTGTCTAAGAGAGGTGATGCTTGACCAGCTTGAGCATCATTAGTGATCAAGAGTCCACGTGCCACATTATGTTGCTAAGGATAAGGCACAGAATGCAGAGAAATTCTTGAATAGCAGTTTAAATGAACCGTTACCATGTATAAATTCAAAAAGCATTCTGCAGTTTCTGTCTAAGAATTATGTGTTAGAATTTGTGTGTGGGCATATTGATGGAATGATGGGTTTCATCTTAAGTGGTTAATTTGTTCAAACATGTCTTTACCATTTCGACTTATATATAGCCGTCTTAGTTAAGAGACTTTATCATAACTTGTGCTAAGGTAGCCTTTCAATAAATTAAAATTTTGCTTATAAATAAAAAGTTAGGAAACTTTATCATTTTGAGTCGACCCAATGACCAAATCAATCCAAACTAAATTAAAAGAGAAATTTTTAGTTGATTTCAAACCATTCGGTTTAGTTTGCAGTCCATGTGCAGCAAGAGTCTTGTTTATATAATAAATATCATTTTGCCTTTAAAAAAAAAAACTTTAGTTTAGTTTGAATGTTAAAATCGCAAATCCGATCAAATTAATTAGATTAGGTTGACACATGGAAAGGAACCCAACATAACCCTCATAACGGTATAATATTTTACAAAAAAAAATAATATTTATGTTGCATAATTCTATAATTCTAATTTTTTAAACTATTCAACTTTCTTTCATTTTAGTTCATATTTGTCTATTTTTTCATGTTTCTTTTATTATTTTTATTAATAGATTTGATATCCTGACCTGAATCAATCCAAATATAATCACATGGTTTGGTTCTTATATAGGCAAAAAAATTTGAAAAACTCACAAGGCTCTGGTCCACCCTACTCCTACTTCTATGTATTCTTTAACTTGTTCTCCAACATATTACTTTAGAGTGGGAAAGGCCACATGGAGAGGTAGGATGGAAAGTGATGAGATGTTGGTTGAGATTCTTCTAGTGACCCATCCCTGGAGAAGTCTTTTTCTTTATCAAGCTTTTGAAATTGCAATTCAGTGAAGGTGTCCTTTTGATGCCAAAGCTATAACTATTTCCTGGTCTTCATAATCAGTAATTAGTATATATATGGCTAAATATACCAAAAGTTGAAAATCACAGAAATATTAATATATTATTATAGTATAAAATTACTTGCCACCATGCCTGCTTATAGTTAGATTAGTTTCCTTTGATTGTTTAGTGAATCCAGGGATTTGTAATATTATATTTAAGGGAGTCAATGATTATGATTTAACATTTTAACCTAAAGAGGGAAGCCAATAATAATATTGTACTGTAACCTAGGAGATAAATACGGCTCTTTCATTTTCAGGGGGGAAAATATAATAAAATAATATTGGAAGCAGAAAGATTAGAGCAACTTAAATAATTTTTTGCTTGCTCACAAATTGATGCAAAAGATTAAAATGTTGATAAACTATGCTATAGTTTGGAAAAATATTAAGGGACAGCTAACCAAAAAGTGAACATAGGTAGATTGATATGGCGTACCTTTCGGGTTTTATTATTATAGAACCCACATCGATCTCAAAGTAATATACTAGTATTAAGATCTTCAGCTTTCTAGTAATTAATTATCATTATTAATGTCAATCTTAAGAAATCACACAATTAATGTCATTCAGATCACACTTTTTGTTTTTCATATACAGGACCAGCGTGGCTTCAAAAGTATTTTTTTAAAATAAAATGTTACATCAATATCCAATAGATTATTTGACACCCGAAAAAAAAAACAAAATATATATATATATATATATATGATAGGTTTATGATGTGTAAGAAAAAAATGATAAAAAAAAAGATGTATTAAAAATTTGTTCAAAATAATTAAATATTTATGTATTATTATTTTTTTAAAAGATAAAACAAGACAGAACAGGGACCAGAAGGGTGCAGTCATCCCAACTATAGGTTCATATGATTTTTTGGTTTTTTACAATTCAATATTATATCTGAAGAACCATTTTTTTTTAAAATGGATTGAAGGTTGATCAATTCAATGAATTGGAGTTTAAGAATTTGTACAATTGTACTGTTACATCTGAAAGAGTTCCATCTTAGTTATGAATGAGCTAACTCACTTGTAAGAGTCCAAGCCGATAAAAGTAATGGAGCAAATTTGTGAATTTGTAAACTCCTACGGTTTTAGTATTTATCTTTAATTTTTGCGAATAATAATAATAATAATAATAATAATAATAATAATATCTACTTTCCATGCATATACTAACTGCTTTTGTTTGTGGAGCTTTCCATTGCTGGCATGGTCACATTCAAGTCTCACGAGCTAAGTTCAACACAATTCAACCTTATAGCATTACAATTAGAATGCAAAATAATATTAATAGGGAGTAAATATGCTAATAAAGGTTTCAATTTCACTTGGAAGTTAAAGCAAGTAATTTACAACTTGAAACTTGTTAATCAAACTATAAAACTGAGTTTGAAATTGAGACCTTAATTCAAAAAAAGCGAAGATATCTTTTAATGTTCAGAATCAAATTAAAAAGGGCTCCAAAGGTGCTCATGCAAACACGTATATATTTATTAATAATAGGGTTAAAACCATGTTTCAGATTATCAGTATCATTCAAACAAGGCAAAATGTTACAAGATGAGAAGAAATGTTCAAAATAAACAACTAAATGCTGCAAAAATGTCTAATTAAGTGCCAAATTTTTATTTTACTTCATTATGGATAACCCGACATAATCGATCTAATTTTTTTTAACGATAATTATTAGTTTTTATTACCAAGAAAAATCAAATATGTGCTTTTTTTTTTCATTTTTACTACTAATTAATCTTATATCTGCACAAAATTAGTTTTATTGTTGGTTGTAGTTCCAAGAATCAACAAGAGCAAAGCAATAAGTTAAGTCTCTAACCATTAAATCATTTCCACGATCGGATTGCAAATTTAACAAATTACCTCTGTTTAATTTGAACTATTATGTAAGTTACATGGAATCAACATCATAATACATCACATTTCTCAAATGGACTTATTCAAAAATAAACAAAATATTATAGGAAATAAAAAATACTAAATATTATTTTCTCTCTTATTATATATAACATTCAATTATTTTATTTATTAATATTAAAAAAATTCATTTAGTTGATAATAATAAATTTGTTTTAAATTTATAAATATATAAATTATAATTGTCATTAATATTTTCTTTTCTAATTATAATTTATTAATATTTTTTTCTTTTAATGAAAAATATTTTTATTCTAAAAATAATTAATGCAATAAATTATATAGACCGAGTCTTATAAAAAAAATATTGTCTTAAATTTAGGGATGCAATAATTAATTAATGCAATAAATCATATAGATTGAGGATTATCCAATATTTTTTATAAAATGACTTTGAATTACAATAGTACACCATTAGATAAATATACGAAGGAAAATAGGAAACCCTTGCTAATCCTCAGTTGCCATTTCTTACTTCTCCATCTCGACCTCAGCCTCTGTCTAACACCACTCACTCTCGAACCCACCGGTGACGCACCACCGTCAACGTGCAATGCTGATTTAAGAATCTCCGCAACCACCGATTCTCAGGTATCTCTATTACTACCATTCACTTTGTATCCATGTCTTTGTCTTGTTTTATAGATAAATGAGTATTACTCTTACGGCAAACACCATATAATCCGTTCCTGCATTTCACGGTTTTTCTTCAACACTGTCAGTGTCGTTTTCTTCATCTTTTTCTTCTTTGTTCCGCTGGAAAAAGAAGTAGCTTACTTGTTTTGTAAAGTTTAGAGCTTAATCTGAAGTTGGGTTTTGCTTCCCTTGTCCAAATTCCATGGCTTTAATCTTCTTTACTTGTTTTCCCTTTCTCAATTTCGCATACGTTAAGATTTGATTAAATGTTTTCGTTTAGCACACCAACTGTTTGATGAAATGTTGCACTGAATTCAACTTATGCAAGGATATCTCTACTTCAGCTATAGCATGCGTGTCACTGCTGAGTTTAACTTTTCTGTGATTCTTTAGAATATTTAATAAATACGCAGAAACTGCAACTTTATTAACTGGTTATGTAGTACTGTCTATTGTACATTAAATTGAATTCAAGCTTCCCCTATTTTTCTGTAGTCTGTGCAGCATTTGAACCCCGTGCTGGAGTTGATACTGAAGTTGCAGGAAGCTCTATACAAAATTTAGAGCATTGGTCAGAGGCTTAGACATACCACCAAGTAAGAGGAACTGTTTTAACATATATTTTTGTGAAATTTTTTATTAGTTGAATCTTTTTGTTCTACTCCTTTCTTAGTTTAACTTCTTAGTTCTGGGAAATGATACTAATTTCAAACACTAAAAAATTCAATGGTTTTTCTATTTAGTTGGGGGTGGGAATTCAAACTCTTAATTAATGGGTGTTCCTCATTATTGTATGTATGTGCCTGAAATTTTACCCGTTTTCATCGGTGCAAGAAAATGAGTATTCTTGCAAAACAGCCGATTTATGTACGGGCCTGTGAAATTTTACTCTGGCATGTAGTGTATTTAAATATTTGTGTAATTTCCAAATTTGTTAGCTATAATAATATACGAACAGGGTTAACGTGATTGGGATTACTAGTGAATTGTAACATTGAAAGGTGTCATATTGGTCACTTTTACTATGATTCTATCATCCTCTTGGGCGTAAACAAGTGGTCCTGGAAACATACCATTAATTGTGACAGTGTCTTTGGAGCTGCAAATTTTGGTAACTCTTTTTTTGAACCTGTGAAGGAACCATTAAGAGCATAAATAAATTGAGAAAAAGCCATTGGAGAAACTTCATTCCACTGGGAAGTACAATGCTGTGTCATAATGTACACTTAAGTTATACCTTGAAATCATAAAACTTGGTGAATTCTAGCTTGGTACTCCCATGTGCTATAAGGTTCACGTTGTAGATAAGTGATATCATAGTGAACGACAGGAAAAACAAGGTAATTAAGTTGGCCATTTTCAAGGGGAGTGAATAGAAATGGAGGCTTGAGGTAGAATGGAAGGGAAGCTCTTCCCTTTAAATTAGTGAGACTTTCTTTGGAGGATTTTATTTTATTAGAGGAACGTCTCAAAAAGTCTATGTAGGTTCTATTCTATTTGTCAGCTTTCATGATTCCACTAGTGTGATTTATGGAAAATAAGGTGTTCGGGAGTGATTATTCAACATCACCAAAATGGTAGGGAAGGCTTCAACATACCCTTTTATCCCACTTCTCTATTTTAATCTTTTTTTTTATATATATATTTATTGTCAAACATTTTCTGTTACAAATCATATCATTGACTGAGAATAAAGGTCACACATGCCTCTAAACGTTCTCTATGTTAAAAAAGGATATATTGGAGTAAACTTGCATGAAAAATTGTAAACTAACTATTAAATCAAATGAGTGTACAAACCAACTATTATATAAGGTCTGTATAAAGTTCACCCCACTGTTTCTTGTTGGTTAATGTTTCACTGCAATGAGTGGGCCTAACTATTAAATCACTGCAATGTAATATGTTTCTTGTTGGTTCATGTTTCTTGGTGGTTAATGTTTCATTTCCAAACTTACTAAGTCTGTCCATGCTTGAAGTTTTGTGAGCATTAACTTGTATTGTACTGGTCTGAGTTGCTCTATGCCATTATTTTTTCCAATTTCAGCATTACACAATTTCTGCATTTGGAGAAGACAGCTTGGAAGAGGAACAACAAGAATCTCGGTTGGGAAGAAGCCCATCCAGGTTTGCTTTCTTTTTGCATTATATGAAACAAATGTCTAATGTATATTAATCTTATTCTTTAAAAAATCATTTTCATTTGTATATATTTTATGAATTTATTCTCTGAAGTAGTTAGAAATTATTATTATTTTGGTGGAAACAGAGAGAATACATTAAGGTGATTTCATAAAATAAATAAAAGATGATTAATTAGTTGATTGGAAGTGGATCTTAATGACCCTTAACATGTACAGAGTAAATATTTAATGACTCTTAACCTATGCAAAGTTACACAAGTGGTTTCAAAAGTTTTTTTTAGAAATAAAATGTTACATCAACATTCTACACCTTGAAAGGAAAAAAAATAAAAAAAAATAAATATATATATATTAAAAAATCAACAAGGTATGATTTTTCTTATTTCAGTTATATGTGAGGTTAATTTAGGGATATATTTGCACATTCTGTGGAATTATAGTGTGGAAATTTGTCAACTGGTAGTTCCTAACCTAAGGTTGAAAAGGTTGGCTAATAGCTTCTTTGAAAACGTTATTTTTTTCTGGTGCTCTGTAAGTTCCAAAAGCAAGAAATTTCTGGACTTCTGGTGCTCTGTGTTATGCACTGCACACTGATTTATTTGTATTGTGTGATAACTATCCCATTATTCTTTGTTATAACATGTGTAAACTATACGTTTCTCTAAGACGTGTCATTGTGGTGATTGATTCGTAACTTAGCTAGTTGTGGAATGATCGTGGGGTAATTATCCTCTCAGCCAAAAAACATTTTTCCATGAAAACTCAGCCAAAAAACATGAGCAACCAATGTATAGACTGAGTAAAATAATACAAAACCAAGTTATCATCTTTCCTTCAATTGTTATTTCAATCTCCTAAATTATTCTATGTAAAATTTGAAAGGGGTTGGGGACAACTCAAGTACACCGAAAATAGACAAAGCATTAACATCTAAAAGATCAGAAAATAGAAGAAAAAAAATATCCATATTGGAAGAGTTTCTTGAAATAAATATACATTCAACCATCATCCTGCAGTCTCAACTAAAAGATTTTAGGAAAAATATTTGTCACTAATCATCTGCATTTGTAGTTGCTCCTATCTAGGAGTGTTTTTGTTCACCAAGATCTTTCAATGTACAACAGTCAGTGCAAACATCATCACCCAAGCTCAGTCAATTACATTGAAGGATACAATAAGGCAATGAACAAAAGCATTCGATAATCGATATCATTTAACTGTTTCAAAGTGTAATGGATAAAATCATTCAGAATTTCCTTCTATCACTAATTCACTTTTTCTCTTGTCCACTAAAATGAAATCCTTCAGGATACTGTCTAAAAGAATTAGTGCATCCTATTATTTATATTTTGTATTATTAAGTGAAATTTCATGTGGGCCCCACTAAATTACTTGGACTCACTTTTTTTTACTACTAAAGACAGCATAAGATTTCACCCAATAATAAATAAGATATTAAAAATAGGTGTCAAAGAATGTAACATTAACATTTTCTCTTGCTCCCAATTTTGTAGACTTGCACCACACAGACACACTGTCTTTGGTCTAAAAGGTTTAGAAAGGAATTAAAATGATGAAAATAGAAAGTCTTTTTAATATCTCATTTATTATTGGGTGAAATCTTATGCTGTCTTTAGTAAAAAAAAAAGTGAGTCCAAGTAATTTAGTGGGGCCGACATGAAATTTCACTTAATAATACAAAATATAAAGAATAGGATGCCACTAATTCTTTTAGACAGTATCATGAAGGATTTCATTTTAGTGGACAAGAGAAAAAGTGAATTAGTGATAGAAGGAAATTCTGAATAATTTTATTCATTACACTTTGAAACAGTTAAATGATATCGATTATCAAATGCTTTTGTTCATGGCCTTGTTGTATCCTTCAATGTAATTGACTGGGCTTGGGTGATGATGTTTGCAATGAGTGTTGTACATTGACAGATCTTGGTGAACAAAAACACTCCTAGATAGGAGCAACTACAAATGCAGATGATTAGTGACAAATATTTCCTAAAATCTTTTAGTTGAGACTGCAGGATGATGGTTTGCATGTATATTTATTTCAAGAAATTCTTCCAATATGGATTTTTTATTTTCTGATCTTTTAGATGTTAATTGTTTGTCTATTTTTGGTGTACTTTAGTTGTCCCCAACCCCTTTCAAATTTTACATAGAATAATTTAGGAGATTGAATAACAATTGAAGGATGGATGATAACTTGGTTTGGTATTAATTTACTCAGTCTGTACATTGGTTGCTCATGTTTTTTGGCTGAGTTTTCATGGAAAAATGTTTTATAAAAAAATATTAGTAAAAAGAATAATACAGTGATACAATTGGCGGTGTATGTGATCTTTCTTCATGCTTGCTGACAGCTTTCCAGATGCTTGCTATGCTCATTATTTTTGGCATCATAAGCAAGAATTGACAGTTATAATTCTAGGTTTAATGAAGTCTTAATACTTCTTTTTTTTTGTATATGAAGTCTCAAGAATTTTAAGGTGTAACTTGTAAGACACTTTGACTGTTGAATGAATCTCACAAGCTATCAATATATTTAACAGATCAAACCATTCTTTGTTTTCTTTTCTGATCTGCTTGATAAATGTCTATTGCTTATTTATTTATTTGTTGTACACAATGGGTGCTTTTTTTTTCAACTGTTAAGGTTCTTGCTTATAACACAGGAAAAAAGGTTCTGATTTTGAGATGAATTAAAGATGTATAAACCTTTAATAACTAAGTTGGGCTATGCAGGTTTCCGTGCATTGAATTGGTCATGATTGTTTAACAAATATTTGAGTCTCAAAATGGTGATTATTTCCTCGTTGCCACTGAACTATTCAGGTTTTTTCTGACTACATATGTTTCTTCATAGGCATGCTTATTTTGCTCCCTGTTTAACTTTATATTTCTTGATATATTGTAGCTTTCCTTCGTCAAGGTACTCCTTTTCTGCCATCAAAGTTTCCAGCAAGAGTTGATTATCACAGAAATGTTTCTCAGACATCACAAACGGTAATTATTGCTTATCTCCCTCTCCTTCAATTTATGGGTTTGTGCATGTGTTTCTGGTGGCAATATATCATTTGAGATTAGATGCTTTGTGTTTGCAGATTTTTAGAATTAAAATAAGAGAAATGCATGCAAACTATAGTTGCACCAAATTTGTGACCTCTGCTGCAAGGAATGATCATCATCTAAGCTATGATGATGATTTACCTCAGGAGCCCTTTTTGCTAACATTGATCAAGGATGGCATATGGTATTTATAAAACTTCAACTTGTCATCAAAACTTGACATTAGTGTAATGAGACCACTAGCTGTGTGAACTGAAACTATTTTTACTTTATTAAAGACTAGTAGAATTCACTTTTGAATTTTATAGAAAAATACAATCATTGCTAGTAACTATCTGTTCTTTTTCAGGGGGCTAAGATATATATTTGAATTTTTGGCTGAGCAACCTAGCCAGTTTAAATACATAGAGTGGCCAAGCTTTAGTAGTACGGTATGCCAATAGTTCATTATTTATAGTTTCACCATAGTGCTTCCCACTACATCCATCATTATTTCATTTTTTAATTTATGAAAATGTTGAATGATTGCATGTTTTTATTAATCCTTTGCAGCTGAGGACCGCAATTCTGACTCTTATACTTGTTGCAATGCTTATTGTTGCATTATCATCTGTTGATTCGGCTCTCAGCTATCTATTGGCTTTTGCTCTTCGGAAAAGACCATAACCGTGTGGTGTGCCTATGTCACCATGTGTAATATGTTGATTTCTGATGCTTGTAATCTGTTTAGGTCTATCCTCATATACATGTAAATCTTGACTCGTATTTTGAACTGGAAAGGATTAAGCCGTTGATTTGCAACCCAGTGAAGGAAATTGATGCATAGGGTAGAATCTTGTTAATTACATGGAAGGCAACTGAATATGGAAATGGATATTTCAGTCTGGAGGGGTAAAAGGTTATGGCAGTTTACACTTATCAAATTTACAACACGTGTAGAAGCTATAGCAAAATGTAAGTCAACTATAAATCAATTATAGATAACTGATGAAAGCAGAAAATGACTAATTCTTATTTTTTGTGTATAGCAAGATTACAAATATAGGTTTTTTTTTTTTTTTTTGCCCAGCACAAATATAGGTATTAATTAATGTGTTTGTGTCTGTGTGTGTGTGATACAAATACAAACATGACGACTTTTCAAGACCAAAATACTATATGACAAGACTGATAAATTCGTATTGCCAACACAAATCGATTAAAATTTGGACAAAACATCGTCTGTTGCGAGGGTCATAGCTTTGTGCAGTGAATAATGAATTATTGGATTTCTAGTCGTTTTACATTTGTTTAGAGGCTATGAACATCATCCTTATGTAACAGTCAGTGTTTTTTACAATTTCACCAGCAATCAGGGTTATCAAATGACCATCAACCGCATGAATCAGCTGTTGTGATTATTTAATTTAACTGATAATTTTGAATTTGAATCTTGAATATGTTGTTATGCTAACTATTTAAAGAAAAAATTCAAGTAATCTTATCCAATTCAAGATTATTTCTGATAAATAATACTTAATAGTTTATATATATATATATATATATATATATAAAGTTTATCAGAGTGGCTCTTGCTTGATAATCCTATATAATCAATGAGTTAACACTTAAATCAGCAAAATTGATACACGTTTCTTTTGATCCGACTACGTCAAAAGGGGACCGCAGTAACTTTTGATTTGGAAACATCAAAGATATGTCACGAAATGGGAAAGTCTAGAAGAACTGTTTGAGATTCCACTCCCTTGAGAAGTCTTTTTCTGCAATATCAACCTTAGGATTTAACACTAATTGAAAGTGACCTTTCCTGCCAATAACCACTGTTTCCTGGTCTTTATGGTCGGTAATGTGATTAGAAATACTGACGCTTGAAAACTGTGGTAATAATAAGGTTACCTGCCACCACGACTGGTTACTAGTTAGGTTCTATTCCCTTGACTGTTTTGTTTGTGAATTCCAAAGTAGCATTATATTGTTTGCTTAATAAAAATTGATTATATTTAGCTCAAATGATCTATTTGAATCAATGTTGTTTAATTCATGCATTTAGTGAGTGTTTTGGTTTGAACTAACATTATTGATTCTAAATTTGAAATTGATTTTTGATCGAGTTTTATATGTTTGAATTTATGTTATAAAAGATTTTAAAACTAATTATAAGTCAAAATTTAATTATGAGTTAAAGTAATTTTGAGTAATTTTTGTGTTGAGTTAAAAAAATTATATTGAATTTTATTTCTTACTTAATTCTATATTAAAAACATTTAAACATGAATTAATTTACTTCAAAATCCATTTTATCAAAGTTGATTTATTAAATTAAACACTTAATATGTGTTTGGAACAAATTATTGAACGTAGATCCTATACTCTCTCTCTCCACGTCCAATGCTCAAATTACACAAGCTGATTTTGGATGCTTAGGTAATACGCACGTCAACTGGTACACAACGCGCTACCAAACACACTGTAGTGTGTGTTTGGAATCCAATCTAGAACGCAGTATAACGCATCAAATTGACGTCCAACCGAGAAACTATTCTTTGTAGCTTCTACAATTCACATGTTTTATGCACGCCTCATTTAACTGACGTGAAATCAAACATGCCCTTAATCAAACACGCCTCATTTAGGTATTTTAATTTGTCTCAAAACATATATCACTTTAGAAAATTAAGAAAACTATTACTTATCTTTTCTCAATAATATCCTCATTTATGAGTATTTCATTTAAACACATCAACGAATAATATCTTGTAGGACTACATAATTATCGCCACCCAATAAAAATACCTATTGGTTATTGTCACCTACATAAAAACTACAAGAAATTAAAGACAAATCATATTATTCTATTATAGTGTAATTGATACTGAACTTCCAAGAATTTTAATATTATTTTGGATGATTGGACTGTATATAATCAAAATTTTGAGGATTAATTTATTAGGCAATATCTCTGCAGAGCAGCATCTCTTCCTTTTTTCCTCTCAAGGTTCTAATCATGTTCCACAAGTTTACTTCATTTATCAATGTCACACTGAATTAAGGTTTAATCAGAGACAGAAATGCATCTTTATCTGAAGTTTAGGAAGATATTTCCCATATGTTGTTACTGTTCCATACTGTTACGGTACTAGTGCCCCAGGTTCAAAGCTACATCCAAAATAACTGAACTTTGTCAGTATAAGTGTACAACTGCAATTGCATTATCCAATGGAAAAACTGTTCTTGCAATAGACTTTTTGATTAACTAAATTTTACTACATTAGCATGAAGTTGCATTATTATTGCCATAACTAATTCCAAATGAGAAAATTCTATTTATTCAACAGTATACAACTTTCTTTTACAAATAAGAGAGATAGGAAGAGACAAAAGAGAAGTAAAAGATAAGATCGATGATGTAATTAAGAGGGATAAAAGAAAAAGAAGTATTGGATAATAAAGTTATTGTATAATTTTGTGATATGAATATAATATATCTGATTCTGAGTATACATGATTTCTAAATTCTACTTCTAAAATGACACACACATGAAACTAAAGATAACTATAGTTGAGTGTTCCCATAACCATAACAACAGTTCAAATTTACGAGTTTCATTGTCACTACTCACTAGTCTTCCCATCTCACTGAAGTCCAAATGAATCCCTTGAGCCTTGACAGCAACCATAAGACATTACGCTTTTAAGCAGACTAACTTGTGCACTCAATTCAAATGCCAGCCAGGTTCATTATAGGTAAAACACTAGGGAGAATTCCAATTAAGAAGTGAAACTCACAAATATAGTCAACACCTCATCCATTCTAAAATTTTAAAACATTAAAATATGTGTTAGGTTATGCGTCTAAAGGCAAGTAAACCACATCAAACCACCTCTAAATGCAATGCAGCATTAAATTGTGTGTTTGGTTACCTGTCTAAACACAAATAAACATCAAATCGCGTTTAAAAGCGAAATCAAACACAATCTAATTTAATATGTGGGTCTTTGTTACTTATATGTTACTCAACATGTCCATCTCTATTCAATGTCCGATATTTTACTCACTTGTACTTGAGCAATTATGTGGCCATTATTAAAATATGATAGCAGAAATTTTGAGCAAGCATGTCTTTCCCTTTGTTAATCACTCAGTATCAGTATTACGCCCTTTTGTGTGATTCTGAGCATGTGCCTACAAAAGCGGCATGTAGATCATTGGCCCTCTATAATAGCTGCAAATGCAAATCTTCCTACGTTTGTTTTTAATTATGCTATGATATATGAGAATTAACAACAAATGAAAATATTAGTGCCTGCTATTTATATTATCCTTACTTATTACACCAGACCCCTGAAAAAGCATTTACAATCTTGGAATGGCCTGATCTGAAGCTAAGCTCAATCAGCGATAGGTACACTGCGAGAAAAACATGGCATCCAAACTATTTGGAGAATAACTTATTATTACCATACATGACAGTGATTAAAGAGAATTTGAATTCATCATTTTTTTTTCATATTGAAGAGTTTAATATAAATCTGGCCTTAACCATACCATTAGGTGAAATATTGAACTGCATGCATGCTTATTAAATGGAGAGGATATGAATACGAGATACCAGCCAAACAAATTTGAAATTTGAACACTAAATTACTGGTTCATAAATAGTCAAAGTAAAACCACCAAAGCCAAATAAAAAATGCAAAACAAAACCAGAGCAATAGGGCTGCTCAGGATGGTTATGGCTGCTGACTTGACTCTATGGTCTAAGTTCATTGCAGTGTTCTTTCAAATGCACCAGAAAATATCATGAACAGTCAAAAACAAATTATGTACTAGGTTGATCGTGTTTGGAGAGATTTTGAAATGTTCAAAGAATAAAGTAATGTGAACTTTGAATAAGACTTTGTTGAATGCTGACTTCATTTACAAATTGAACTTGGACTTTAGGTAAACCTGTCAAATGAAACACCATACCTTAAGCCCAGAATACCAGTTGATAAGTACTACTTTATCCTTGATTGATAGTAGTGCATATCAAAGTAAAAAAACTCTATTTTGCTTTGCCATCACAACCAGCAAAGTTTAACACATAAACCCACCAATTCATGAGGAAACAAGTCTACAGCAAGACCAGGAATAACTTTTGACAACAAAAAAACAGATTATGACACTGACCTTCAATGTTAAAGAGTCCCTTAAAAGGTGTGTTCACCCAAAGGAAAGTTTTTCACTGCTTCTTCCTGTGTTCATATATAATCATTGAGCCGTAGTGGCATTGGCACACATTCGTGTATCTTATCAACACCATCAAGTTCCTAGCAAAGTGGGCATTGTTATGATTATTATTATGCTATCTATGGTTTGATTGGTTTCAGTCACCCTCCAACCTTTACTCACTTTTTGTGCCCCAGTACAGAAGATGCTAATTGAAGACACTATTGAATGAGACACATTCCAAAAAGTGACAAAATCACATTATCATGATTTTTTCTTTGTATTGGGATCATCTCCGACTAATAGTCCGAGACTAATTTCTTTTGAAGTATAGAGATTATTGAATTAAGTTTTTTTTTTCTCTTAAAATATTTTTCGTATACATGATCAGGAATTGAATCTCTAATAACATGTTTAATTATCATGATTGTGCAAAGTGTAATATACGTGTATCACAAGTCTTAGGAATGGTAAGAAAAGGGCAAAAGAAAAAGTAAAAAAAGAGTGGAAGAAGACTATCTGACCCAGTGGGCTTTCACAAAAAACAAAAACAATGACAAGTGGCAAATGAACTCCTTTATGGTGACCCACCAATAGGGTCCAAAGCCATCAGGCACCGCTCCTCAAGGGGGCAATAACTGACTTTAGGAACATCCCTAAAACGAAAAACAAGTTGTTGAAAGAGACATGCATCAATATATGCATATAGTTAAATGATGAAGGCATCAAAAGCAGTTCCGTGTCTACAATATTTCTATACTATTATAATTTTTTTGTCATTTGCCATAACTGGTCAAAATCTTTCGTTTTCAACCTCAATCACCCCCCTCTTTCCTTCATTCTTTGTAAACTCAAACACGCACACCCCCCTCCAACTTCAAATTTTGTATCCTGAGGTCATCTCATCTTAATCAAACACTTTTTTATTAATCTTAGTTGCGAACCTAATTGATAAAGGCTTTATCAATGATTAATCTTCATCAAAAAATCTAGTTCATCACTTTTAATAAAGTTTTCCTCTCTTAACTACATTTTTTTTCATCTTCAAGACTCAAAAGTTTTTTACTTTGAAGTTCTTTATTTAAAGAATCACGTTCAGTACCATTTGAATCAACAATTTATTTTTATCTTAATCAACACTTTCACATTCATACAAAACAACTTAGTAGCTTATTCAATAACATACTAGAATTGATGCTTACATTGGCAATTGATAGAAGTCATGGAATAATTCCTTAATTGCGTTTAAAATGTCCCCTAAACTTACGTCTGCAAGATGTAATACTATAAAATTTTGTTGCATGGTTCTTGTAGCCTTTGTCTTAATTCTTTGACTCTTAATCCCTAAAGAAACCTTTTATTAACTATGAACCAAGATTTTTCCAAGTTATTTTGGGTCAAGTTGAATTTTACATTGGTGGATAGTCATTACCTGACTTGGCCAGCTACAGCTAAATTTGATGTGTAAATTTATTTGACTAATTAAGTTATTGATTTGGCCCAATCACCAATTCAATGATATAATTAAAATTTGTGATGTTCAAGTTTTTGTTTAGCATAAGATAGATTCAAGAAATTTGTGCGGCTATAAGTATTGGGAATGATCATTTTCTCATACAAAAAAAATACTAACAATAGAAAGAGACGTATAATTTGAAATCATGCCGGATTTTTTCTCTCCCTTTTTTTTTTTTTTGTCTTCTTGGATTGTTAATTAATCTAATAATCAGACTTTGAAATTCTGAACTGATGCATCATATGCTACTACAAGATTGTGACCGAAAGGTTGCATTATACCAGAAGTTTATTTAAAGGAAAAAGACTAGTGATAATGCCGATTGACAATTTAACATACACCTTAAACCGACTTATATATACATCTTAGAAAAAATATATTTAAAAAAAAAAAAAGCAAAAGAGAAGGGTGTTGGCTTATGTTAATTAAATATTTTTAACGTAAGTTTTCAGGGTTACATTAAAAAAAAAATAGAGTGGAGACTCCAACTCCTAATTTTAATAAAAATAGATCGTTTTCTGCCCCCCAAAAGATTTTGATCTTTCATTTGGTTGAATATCAAAATCCAAATAAAATGACAAGTATTATCTTGAAAAGATATGAAAAGAAAAGAGAAACAAACACACGGAAACAATTTTCTTTTTATAAAAAGGTGACATTCGTGTTGCGTTTAATTAGTTCATAAACATATTGAGATAAAATGTTCACATTTTATTTTTTTAAAAAACATAATATACCACGAGTTGAATACCTTTATATTTCTCATAAAATTAATTTGGGCATTCATAACTTCTTACAGCTCAGTAATTACATTTTGTGGGCCTCGACAGACATACACAGGTTTGCAACATGCTTTATGGACGCGTTTGTTATATATGTTTTTTTAAAGGAATATAAAAACTTTTTAAAAATAACTTTAAAAAAAATACTATACGTATGTTTCAGCTTTTTAAAATAATCAGAGGTTGGAAGGATTGGAAATTTAATTAAAATCAGAAACTATTTTAAATAAATTTACGTAAAAATCGTATGCTTTATCTTAAAAAAGAAAAAAAAGAGAGATATTATTATAATTGTAAACATACATAAATTAGTTTATGCTTTTTTAAAACTCCAAATATAATCGCTAGTTATTTAATATCAGGTTCAATTACTTGTTTTAATTTGTAAGGAGTGGCCCCAAAAATAATATAAAGAAAAGATAGCTTAGAAAATTAATTAATCAATCAAATGGTGCTAAGAAAAAAAGAACATTGCCTTTTTGAAAAATGGAAACAGAAAAAGATTAATCAATCTATTTCATAAATTATTAAATCACAGTTAATGTCAAATAATAATAGTTATTTCCATATGGCACGAAGCCTGATATTAATATATTCCTTATCAAATAGAATGACATGAAATTTTTTTCCATCTTTAAATGAATGGAGTATCATTAACATGAGTCACAATCATAACAGGTAACCCACATGTAGATGTGGTCATCATCCTTCACGAAGAACTGTTAATGCTTGTCCACTCCTCTTTCTAACTACCATCCAACATTTTCATCTATCTCCATACATTATATTATACACAATATTATGTGAGTTTGAAGGGGGGTTATTCAAACAAAACAATTATGTCTTAATCAAAAACAAAGAAGAAAGAGAGGAACAGTAATTTTGATACGCTCCCAAACGTTGCTTTCAGAGTCAGTTTTGGAATAACATATTTTTAAACACCTCCAAAGAAAACAACAACATAATCAATCACTTTCCTCCATCACATCGAAGACCCGTGGGGTTTGGACGGTTTCTCTTCCCTATGGGGTTTCTTAAAAGCCTCAAAGCACAAACAAGCCTGTCAGCCATATCATAAACACCAAAGAAGGAAAAGACAAAGCATGTGAGGACCTTGACTCTCTTGTGTGCAATACCATTTCTAAAGTAGGTGGAGTGTGACCTATCATACATCATCAAAAACACGTAAGTGTCTGTGGTATACTTTGGAGATAATCACGTTCCTTAAACCTATTATTTGTCATTAGAAATTAGATTTTCTTCAAATGTTCATGTGCTTAATATATATTTAGAAAAGTCAATCTTTTAAAAATAAATCTTTGTATTTTTTAAGATTAATCTCCTTTTTATTTAAAAGAACAAGTCGAATTAATTTCGATTTCAAGGAATTTATAACATTTCACATATACTGGTTATACTGGTTGATAAGTAGAATTAGATTTTTTAAAACACAAAAAATAAAAGAAAAATTATCAAAAATCCAATGTCACAAACCATTCTTGATTTGTACGGTAATGATATATGGTTTGGTTCCAATCAACGTTAAATTTGAAAATTGAAATTTCATACATACCCCTCTCAATTAATTGGGGGGTACCTAGCTGGCTGCATGGTGCATGTTCCTGATGCGTGTGCGTGTTATCACTATCAGTACCTTGCATATGATGATATATAGGGCATTCCAAATGCTGTGGTGGACCTATTGCTGTGACATTTATTGGATTTTCATTGTACTACAATATGGTTGTTTTGGTTTGTGTGTTTAAAGGCATGTTCCTAACCATAAACTGCTCACTGCAGTTTCAGAGTTACGAAACAAAAAAAAAAATCACTGTTCCCCTTCAAGGCTTTTTGTTTTCCCAAAAGCGAAATGCAGGTTTACTTATTTTGTGTATAGAAGCAGCAGAGAAGAATCTTAGAACCGTCGATGAGTTATGTCATATTTAATTTATTCATTTATTGACTGCCAAATAACATAAATACAAAAACTATTAGTACTAACGTATTTTATAAATTTGAGTAGCAATAAATAGTTGTCTTCAATGACATGACATGCGTCTATTTTTTTAAAAATAAGATCTCATATTTGAAAAAGAAAGTGTGTAAACAATTTTTTTTTGTCGATCCTAGCTAATATCTGCTTGGCTCTACCTTAAAAAAAAAAACATCTGCTTGACAAAAAAATCAAACACACAGTTCTACCATTTATGCATGAAGTCGTTATCCTGGAGAGAGAAATGAATGAACCAATGAAAAAATATTAGGGGGTCAAAAATTTAAAACATAATAAAGTTAAAGGAATAAAAATTTAAAAGTAGATGTTAAAATGAAAAAAAAAAAGTTAAAAATAAAGGTAAGTGTTTAACATTATTAATCTCTTTAACTTATACTAATAGGTACTCTAACACCTCGAACGAATCACATCGAAAAAAGAAGGATCTAGAGGTTGTACAAGTATGAGATTATATAGTTGAGAATAATTTAAAGGAATTAATTGATGTTTTGTGTTTGTTTGTCGAAAAATTTATTGATCATGAAAATAGACAGAGTTGAATGTTGAAGTCTCGAAAATGACTACCTACGAATGATTCTGATCAGTGAAGAATTCTGACTAACAACATAAAGGAAATTAGAGAGTGAGGTCGTGAGGGGTCGCTGCACTGTGTGGTATGTGGGGGATGACAGGTGGAAGAGAAGAGAGTATCAAATTAGGCTACGGTTTTCTAATTTACACACACGTATATGAGAAAAGTGATTATACACACAATTTAAAAAAAATTATACAATCATCTAATCACAACTCATCATGTAGAATAAGATTATTGACTTTTATGATAATTACTTTAAAAGTCATATCAACGATAATTTGTTAGATGACGACGTAAAACTATTTTACGCCATCAATACATGACCATTAAACTTTATATATATGTGGGGGTACCTCGATAGTTTTACAAGTAATGGGTACTCGTGGAAGTGGAAAGTATGATAATGGATGGCAAAAATCCATTTAAACTAATTGTCTCCTATCCATTGTGGATTTTATCTGCAAATATCCATGACACATAATTTTTTATCATTGATCCCTAATCCTGGGTATAAGGCATGAATGTGCAGCATATGCATGGAACAATGGGAAAGTCTATTGTAATCAAATTTGGTACAATCTATTGTAATCAAATTTGGTACAATTTTGTATCTTTAACCCCTAAAATCACTTTATAGATAAACACATCCGAACCATCTCTAATATTTTCATTATTATTTATGATTATTATCATTATTTTCTAAACAAAAAAATGAAAATTAAATGAAGGATGTTTTTATTCTCACCCATTTTTTTGCTAAGTTCACCCCAACTTTTTCAACTTTTTTTAAATTACCCTTGATAGAAATGTGTTTTCATTGTGTTATAGGAATGTGACTTTGCAATAAACAGTGGAAACATGTTTTCATTGAGTTAATTTTTCATCAAAATTTAACACAAGAAAAATTTGTTTTCATTACAATAATTGTTTACCAAAAATATTAACATGAAGGAAACATTTTTATTGAGTATTTCATATGAAATATATAACAAAAACATTTTTTATGTATTTAATTACATATACAAGTTATTTATAAAAAAAAGTTAGTTTTTCTTTTAAAGTTACTTTTTAATTGAAATTAAATTAATTATGATACATGTTACCTTTTAAATATGAGTAAATTACAATGATTATCCATGTGATTTCCTTTTATTACACTGGGCACCCCTACTTTTTTGAACCCTATAAAAAAACATCCTAATTGTTGATTTTTCATTTTACTAGTCATCTTTTGATTTTTTTTTTTTTGTCGAGGTCACCCTTTCATGTTTTAGACTAGAGAAACATTAGTTTGAGACTATCACATGAGAAACATATGTTTTTTAATGATTTTTCTTTGTCTAAAATACCCATATTCCTTCCTTTTAACTTCATAATTACTCTACATTAAAATGATCGTGGAGAAGTGCATGTGTGTAAAGTGGTTCACATTAAATTTCAACAAGATGAATTAATATTTAAATTCCAACCGATGAGGTTAAAAGTAATGCAAAAAAAGAAGAAGAGTGATCACTATAATAAAAGCAAATCACAAGGGTGATTATTATAATTAATCTTTAAATATTAATTGAATTAAGTAATTATGTGCAAACTATCTTATTACTAGCTAAATAACTTGTTTAGTTGTTTGATATACAAGGGTTATACTCCACAAAATTAGTTGGAAAAAAATAGCTCATAGCTTAAAACTTTTAAACTAGCTTATCAAATTACAAGTGTTTGATATTATTATTTGTTGAACTAACTAAAATATGTAAAATTACAGAAATGGATATATTTATTTGATATATTTACATAAAATTTGTTTTATGAATAAAAATACATATTTGCAGTGTTATAGTTTTAGTTTTTTTAATTAATTTTAAACTCTTGTAATTTTATTTATAGATAATTT
>PYAF01002226.1:2964897-2976240 GCA_007407185.1 Glycine tomentella | reverse complement strand
TTGAAGATTTTCTTTTACCTTGGTAAATTTAATGTTTCTCTTAACATTGATATCTAGATGTAGATATTTAAAAATAGAAAATTATTATATATAAAATAAAACTAATGGAAATGTATATATTATTTCATGAAATAAAGCAAAAAAGTATTATCAAAATAGAGTCTTGATGCATTATTTATGGTAGAATTTGGTAGTATTTTACATATTTGAACAAGAAGCCTTTCAATTAAGTATTTGTGCCACCATTACAATTTTATATTTTTTAACCTAATAAAAACTATTTTTTTTTCTCAAAACTTGTAATCCTTATATAATTTTAACAATAAATCTCTCAAAGCTATATAATTATACTTATAAGCACATTAGTTTGATGTGTTCATAACACAACAAAGATATATAAAGGTTGCTCGTGGGATGAGATGCATGAGTCAACACATTTGATTAAAAATTATTGTGCCTTAATTTTATTATGTTTGTTTATGTGCAGGTTACATACTACTTTTGATGTACTAATATTGCTGTAGTTTTGAATATATTAGTAAACATTGCTTAATTCTTTATTTCAATAAAGGTAATCACATTCAATGTATTTATTTCTCTAAACTCTAATAACATATTGTTAGTAAAGTTTGTTTAATAGTTCATTTCTACTAAATAAAAGAATAATTCTTTATTTCAATAAAGGTAATCACATTCAATGTATTTATTTCTCTATACTCTAGTAACATATTGTTAGTAAACTTTGTTTAATAGTTCATTTCTACTAAATAAAAGAAATCACATTTAAGATAGATTAGTTTTTTTAAAAGGCATTTAACATATTTATCAAATACATACAATAAAATTCAAGTGGAAATTTTCACACTCTTTAACAATTGTCTATATATGTTTTCACACAAGTTAAATATACGATTTAATTTTAATATATATTTATGCACATGTTAAATATTTTGCTATTTAATAAATAATTTGTCTCATAATTTATTTCCAAGGGAATATTTTTCATTAATTTTTAAAGTGGCTACATGCGTAAAATCCGAGTCAAGGCAACATAGGCCAAAATTACGAAATCGACCGGGAGGAAAAAATTCAACCAATGACTTGCCAAGACTTAGCCACAGGGCAAAACCAAACACCGACCCAATATGTTGATCCGACAAAAGACATTTTAAAATGGGGAGTTTGGCTGGGGCGACACATTTGTTAAAAGATAACGTAGGTGTCCTAAGATGAGCTCAACGAGAACAAAAATCTCGTGTGGAACAAAAGGGTAAAAGCTCGCTTGATTTTGATTTTCAGTACGAATACGAATCATGAAAGCGTGGCCTATCGATCATTTAGTCCTTTAGAATTTGAAGCTAGATGTGTTAGAAAAGTTACCACAGAGATAATTGGTTTGTGGCAGAACAAATGTGTCGTCCCAGCCAAACTCCCCACCTGGTCGAAACCTGTCGCACCACGAGGCGTTGTCGATAAGTCAGATTGTTTGAGAATGCAGCCCTAATCGAGCGATAAATTCCGTCCAAGGCTAAATAATGACGAGAAATCGATAACAAACAAGTACAGCGAAGGAAAGATAAAAATGACTTCTCATAATTTATTTCCAAGGAAATATTTTTTTATTAATTTTTAAAGTGACTACATGTCTAAAATCTAATCAAAAAGGCTAATTAATGAAATAACTTTATTGTAGTTATGTATATTTAATAAAAGTGAATCACATTTAACATAAAATTGTGAGATTAGTTAAATAAAAAAGTAAAAATTATCATATATTTTAGCAAATGTTTATGTCCATTTTTACATTTAAATAAAAAAATTTAAGTGAAAATGATCAAAACCTCTGTTTATCATGTGTATTACAAAAATAAAAAATTTAGTATTTTTAAAAAATAAGTAATTTTAAAAGTAACTAGAGGACAAATATATTCAAATGCACTCCTTTTATTAATCAAAAATTTCATATGTGCTCATAAAAAACATGCCAACTATATAACATTTATGAGTTTATTTCATGAAATTTTGCTTCTATGCATATAATTTTGGACATTTAATCATGAAAAAAATATAGTAAAAATTATTATATTCTTTAGCTGACATTTATACTAGTTTTTATAGTTTAATAAATAAATAAAATTTGAATAAAAATATTCAAACTCTCTTTTATCTCGTATATGGCAGGAGTTAAAAAAAAATAGTTATAGTAATGGGGGTGATTGAAAAATGGAATAACCCCAAGATTATTAAGGAGAATGATCATTGGCTAAACATGTCATGCAAATGAGAAGCTGCAATGTTTTTCTTCGGCTGAAGCAATGGGGCCGAAAGCCCAAAGTAGCTGCAATGTTGATTTTGTACTATATTCATTTTTTTACTATAATATTTAGTTTATTTTGAATTAGTCCCCATAAAAAAGTAATAATAGAGACTAAAAGAAAAAATTTATCACATAATTAAGGATAAAAATAATCATACCATACAAACTATAACAAAAACAATATTTTATATTAAGATCGTTTTAATTTTTTTTATAAAAACTAAAACGAAACATTTTTTTTTCATAGATGATGGACTTAATCTTTCTCCATTATCAGTTTTTTATTTATTTATAAAAATAAAGATAATAAATTATATATTTGCATAAAAGAAGGATTATCTTACTCTAAAATACTCTTTTAGAGTTATTTCACATTCTCATAATTGATTTTTTTTAAAATCTAATAACATTTCTAATTGAGTTCTTGAATTATTTTTTTGGGATTTATGATGCTATATAGGACGCAAAAACTTTTATTATTTTTTACTTTAATAATAAAATTTGAGTTCTTAAATTTTATTTGTACATAAAAAATATAATTTTTTTTTTAAAAATAGGAATTCTTTTCCTATAACCCAAGTTCCAACCTAAAAGATCTCTTACAAAAATAGAGAAAAAAATAATAATAATAAATTAGAAGGTAGAGATTTTTGAGTTAAAAAATCTAACTCAAAATCCCATCAAAAATGTTTTAATGGTTGTAATAAATATCTAATATTAATTATTAAATTTTAAAAAATCAATAATTAAAATGGAAAGTAACTAATAATTAACTCTTTCAACTTAATACCTCCTTTTTCTATAAATAAAAAAGATAATTTATTTTTGAGAAATTCCCCTATACATATAAACCTCTATATATTCTTTTTAAGCCTCCACTTTCTTCATCCTACCTCACATTAGCTCTTATTTGAACACTCATCTCTTGTGAAGTGGTGAAGAACTTCACTATCCGCATATGGTATATCTCTGTAGTGCTTTTAAATTTTAATATTAATTGAATTATTTACTTTTTCTAACTGAATATCTATTTCACATCTACCTACTTTATCTTTAAAAAAATCAAATATGCTCTTAAAAAGTTATAAAAAAAATTTTATCTTTAAAAATTGAACATGATATTAAAATTTACAATACTCATATTCTACTAAATCAATTGAGCTAGACTTCTCTTGTAACAATTTACAATTTCTCATATTCTTTTCAATTTATCATTTTATACTGTTTAAATATAACTTGAATTTGAATGTTTTTTGAATACCAAAAAATATTTATTTATTTTTAATTACCAATAATAAAAAATAACATTATATCATAACATGAATTATTTATCAAAAATGTCAAATAAAATTTAGATGTTCAAAAAATTATTTATCACATATTTTAAATATAATATATTTATATATTTATTTATTATAAATTATAATTATATAAAATAAATATTTATATTTATTCTGTACGATACACAAGTTAAAATAATAGTAGTAGTTAAATTTTTTTTATCATATTTGATCTACATTAATAATTATAGTCAAGGAGTAACAATTAGATTAGATTCGATTTTTTTTATTATGAGATTAGATTAGAATCAAAAGATCTATATAAGTTGATTAAACATATCGAGTGAGTGTTATAAACAGTATCTACTTCTATTTCTATCTATAAAAAAAAATAAAATTAGATGATGTTAATAAAACGAAAAAGGTTCCAAAGATAGGAGGGAGAGGGAGTAAAGTAGACGCACAATGCAAAAGACATGTGAGTCCGTAACGGAAGCAGCAAACGGTGTCGTTTAGCATGCCCACGTCGATTTTAGGGTGTGGAATCGTGGCGATCAATCAATAATAATATAATTTCATTTTTCTTTCTTTCTTTGTTTCCCTTATTCTTTTCATTCTTCTTCTCTCACTCTCTCCCAAGCCAGACTCGAAAAAAAAAATCCCCAAAATTTTCTTCTCTCAAAAAATCTCGCCGTTTCGCTTCCTCCTATCTTTCTCCCAGCCAATCTCTTTTTCTCTCATCGGTCGCGTTTCCTTCGAAATCGCTGGATTTCCGCTATTTCCACCTCGATCGCTCGATCTGGAGCGAGACGAAGAAGAAGAACCCCTTCCCTTGATAATTGCGAACACACACAGAAACACCGAAACTGTGCCCTAAAAAGCAAAACCCCTCTCACTTCTTCCCCGATGGCGGATTGGAGGAAGAGATCTGCTACGCCGCGCTTGATCTAGGGTTTTCGAATCTAGGGTTTTTAGGAGGAGGAGGAGGAGGCGTGCCAATTTCTATTTCGAATTGATGTTTCTTTTCAGGGACGAAGCTCGGATCGACTCGGAAGATGGCGGATTATGCATGGTTGCGCTCGTGACCAGTCGAAACACAATCGGCACATGTGGCCTGTACCTGCTAACGCGACCACTGTAGCCATCGATTCATCACCGTCTCAATTTAAATGCAAAGTATATATCCATATATATGTGAATCTAAACCGTTTTTTATTAGCTCTTTCGTCCGTTTCCTGATGAATTTCTCGACGGATTTTCCACGCGCTTTATGTTCTCGCTTCTCGATTATGATTATTTTTCTTTTTGTTGAAAAAGAATTTCGGAAATCTCTTTTTTCTGATGTTTGTGTTTTTCTTTTTGTTTTGAGCTAATTTTGTTTTGTTTTTGCTGTGATGATAAAGGTTGTTATCGGTTTTGGGTGTTCGTTTTCCTCGATCTTAATCTGGATGATATGTGTTTGTTTCTTTGGGAATACTTTTTTTTTTTTTTTTTTGGTTTTTGATTGTACGGATTTTGGGGCTGGCATTACTGGGGTTGTTTGTGCTTGTGATGTAGACCTGTTTGGGTTTTGTTTGTGTGGGGAATGGAAATCTCGGCAACGTTTGAGGGAAAGTTGTTGTTGGTTTCCTTGTTGTCTTTTGATGCGATTCGTTGTTGATTTGGGTTTTTTTTTTTTTTTTTTCTTACTGATTTGTTTTTTCGTTTTTCTGAGCTGTGTTGTATTTGTGTTTAAATGGTTGGATGGGATTGATTGTTTGCTACATTTTTGACCGGTCTTCATTTTCTAAATTGGGAAGGGTGAAATCTAGATGGTTTCACAGATTTACTGTGCTATTTAATGAATTGAATGAATTAATAACATTTGAGTGGCTAAAATTGAATTAGAATTTCTCGTTCTCACTTAAATTTATTGTAACATGAATGTAAATCCTGTTTGTGAAGTGTGTGCCTGGTATCCGATTCTAAATTTCTATTTGTATAAGTCTTTGTTTCCCTTTTATGAAGCATTGTTGGTTTGCAATGGTTGCTATCTGCATTTTTTCCCCTTTATTACTGTGACATTCTTTTTTGTTTTTAACTGTAATTTTCTCTTAATTTATTTGCTTCAACTACACTCAGAATAGATTACTTAAAAACCTTTGAATATTTGTAAATTTATTTATTTAATAACCGTTAATTGTCATTGTAGGATGGACGCAAGATTCGCGCTGGTGATTGTGCACTTTTCAAGCCACCCAGGGACTCCCCTCCTTTTATTGGAATAATTCGCAAGTTAACATTTGATAAAGAAGAAAGTCCGAGTTTAGAAGTGAATTGGCTATACCGACCTGCTGATTTGAAGCTTGCTAAAGGGATTGTACTGGAAGCTGCTCCAAACGAAGTTTTCTACTCCTTTCACAAGGATGAAACACCTGCTGCATCGTTACTCCATCCGTGTAAAGTCGCATTTCTTCGTAAGGGTGTTGAACTTCCTTCAGGGATATCCGCATTTGTCTGTCGACGAGTATATGACATTGAGAACAATTGTTTATGGTGGTTAACTGATAAGGATTACCTTAATGTTAGTTTTCTTATATCTCTCTTTTTTTGTCAAATAATATTGTGTATAATGATTTTATTTATACATATTGATCTGTTGATGAATTCAGGAACGACAGGAAGAAGTTAACCAGCTATTAGACAAGACAAAACTAGAAATGCATGGGGCTGTGCAGTCAGGAGGCCGTTCTCCAAAGCCCTTGAATGGTCCAACATCAACACAGTCATTGAAATCTGGTTCTGACAACGTTCAAAATAGTTCTTCCTTTGGTGCACAGGGTAAGGGGAAAAAAAGAGAGCGGGGTGATCAAGTTTCTGATTCATCTAAAAAGGAGCAGTTATTTAAGGTAGAAGATGGAGATTCTGGTCAATTTAGATCGGAAAGCATGTTAAAGTCTGAGATTGCTAAAATAACTGATAATAAAGGTGGGCTTGTGGAATTTGAAGGAGTTGAAAGACTGGTACAGCTTATGCAACCGGATAGTGGTGATAAAAAAATAGATTTGGCAGCACGGATGATGCTTGTCGATGTAATTGCACTTACGGACCGGTATGAGTGTCTATGCGGGTTTGTACAACACAGGGGTTTGCCTGTGTTAGATGAATGGCTGCAGGAGGTCCACAAGGGCAAAATTGGTGAAGGAAATATGCCTAAAGAAAATGATAAGTCAGTTGATGAATTTTTGTTAGCTTTGCTTCGTGCGTTGGATAAGCTTCCTGTGAACCTTCATGCACTGCAAACCTGTAATGTTGGAAAGTCTGTTAATCATTTACGCACCCACAAAAATTATGAAATTCAGAGGAAAGCTAGGAGTTTAGTGGACACATGGAAGAGACGTGTGGAAGCTGAAATGAATATGAATGATTCTAAGTCTGGTTCAAACCGAACCATGTCTTGGCCAGCAAAGTCAGCAACTTCGGAGTCTCCTCAGGTTGGAAATAGGAAAACAGGAGGATCCTCTGATAACGTTGCAAAGAGCTCTTCAATTCAATCCTCAATATCTAAAAACTCCCAATCTAAGATAAGTTCTGGAGAAGCACTGTCCAAGTCCTCTTCATCTCCTGGCTCAACTAAGTCAATGACTACCTCAGCGGTCAATAACTCAAAAGATCAAAACAGTAAAGTCTTGGTTGGAGCTGCAACGTCAGATCTGCCTCTGACACCTATCAAGGAGGAGAGGAGCAGCAGTTCTAGTCAATCTCAAAATAACAGTATATCTTGTTCTAGTGAACATGCTAAAACTATTGGTTCCTGCAGGGAAGATGCGAAGAGCTCCACTGCAGTGTCAACGAGTGTGGGCAAAATTCCTGGTGGTGCGTCTCGAACACGCAAGTCCAGCAATGGGCTACATGTTGCTGGTGTAGCCGTAGGTCCGAAGGAGCACAGCTCTGCAAAAAATTCAACTAGGAATTCACCTTCTGAAAAAGTTTCTCCAACTCAAGTCTCCCATGAAAAATCAGCTGACCAGCCCCTTACTGATCAAGGGAATAATCAGAGATTGATTCTCAGGTTGCCAAACACTGGTCACAGTCCTTCAAGGGGAGCTAGCGGTGGCTCTTATGAAGAACCAGGTATCACGTGCAGCAAAGCTTCGTCTCCTGCTGATAGGAATGAGAATCAGGACAGAAGAATGAAAACTAAACCCGAGTGTTTGCTGACCCATGTGTCAAATATGATGAATGAGGCATGTGATGCTAGTGAAGCTTTGCTTGGTGTTGACGAAGATAAGGGCCCTCCAATGGTTGATAAGCGATGCAGGGCTAATGAAGATGGTGATAAGGTAGCAGAATCATCAAAACCGACTAGTTTGTCATCTGGATTTGTTTCCAGATCAGGGCAGACTTATGATTTAAGCCCCATGAATGCATTAGTTGAAAGTTGTGTGAAAATTTCTGAAGCAAGTGCATCCGTGTCCCATGGAGATGATGGGATGAACCTACTAGCTACTGTGGCTGCAGGGGAAATATCAAGATCTGAAAATGCCTCACCTATGGCATCCCCTGAGAGAAAGTCTCCTCCTGCAGATGAATTGAGCTCCGGCAATGATTTCAAGTTAAAACATTCTAGTGAAGCTGCTGTTTGCACTCTTTCACAGTCGGATGGTGGGGCTACTGCAGAGCATCCTTTGAACATAGTTGATTCATTGCAGATAGCAAATGATTTGAGGCATCCTGCTACGACTTCAGGAGATGGTGACACCATTTCATCCAGTTGTGTAGAGAGAAGTGGTGATGGTAGATCACAGATAAATAGCTCCCCTGCAGAAGTCTTACAAGCTGAAGGTCCATGCTTACGGCCTGAAACCAAAGAGGATACTTCTGAAACTATATTGCCAGTTAAAAAAGAGACTAATGCAGACCCTGGAGGTTCTGATTGTAAATTAAAGTCAAGGACTTCTTCTTTTGATGATGATAAGAAGGTTGATCACATGAATGAGGAAACCGTTGAGAATGAGAAAATGTTGGTTCCGAAAGCTGTTGCAAGTGTTAAGTCTGAAAATGAATCAGGTGAAAAACAACCTGAGTTATCCTCTGGTGTGGATAATGAGAACCAGATTAGTGCAGAGAAAGCAACAGGTACAGGTATACTAGTGCAAAAGGCCTCTCCAGTTGCAGAAAACTGTGAGTCTTTGTATTTAAAAAAGGAGTCACCTACTTCTGGTAATGCTGTAATGTTATCCAGGGATGAAAATGCTGATGACATGAAGTCAGTTGTGATTGAGCCTGATGAAAGAACAGAGCAGGATTTATCAGTTTCAGATGATGTTAATGAACGTGCTGATGCTATGGGTAGAAAACAGGCTATTGGTCAGTGTTCTGGCTCATCAGTTCATCCAGACATACCAACAATGCTTAGGGAAGAGAATGATGTGTTTAAAGCATGTGAGCGAAAGTTGGATGCAAATCAATCTGAGGTTGCAGGAGAGAGGCACGCATGTTCTGCTGCTGGGTCTGATACTGCTGTAAAGCTCGACTTCGATTTAAACGAAGGCTTTCCAGTTGATGATGTAAGCCAAGGGGAAATTGCTAGACAGGAAGATCCTACCACATCATCAGCAGTTCATGTTCCTTGCCCATTGCCTTTTCCTATGATGTCCATCTCTGGGGGCTTCCATGCTTCAATTACAGTGGCATCTGCTGCCAAAGGGCCGGTTGTTCCACCTGAAAACCCATTGCGGATTAAGGGGGAGCTTGGATGGAAAGGGTCTGCTGCTACCAGTGCATTTCGGCCAGCTGAACCTAGAAAAAATGCTGAGACACCGCCCACTACTAATGATATTGCTTCTGTTGATGTCACTTCTATCAAACAAGGTCGCCCTCCCTTAGATTTTGATTTAAATGTGGCAGATGAAAGATGTTTTGAGGATGTCGGTTCGCGTGGTTCTTTAGAAGCTGGACCACATGATCGTAGCACTGGGGGATTTGATCTTGATTTAAATAAATTTGATGAGACTCCTGAAACTGGTACTTTCTCGATAAGCAAACTGGATATTCCTTCTTTACCAAATAAGCCTTCGTTGTCCAGTGGGTTATCTAATGGCGGAAGTGTCTCAAGAGACTTCGACTTAAATAATGGGCCAGGCCTTGATGAAGTTGGCAGTGAAGTCCCAGCACGTAGCCAGCCGATGAAAAGTACTGTACCATTTCCAACTGCTGTTCATGGCACAAGAGCAAACAATGCTGAATTTGGGAATTATTCTGCATGGTTTCCTCCAGGCAATTCTTATTCTGCAATTACTGTCCCACCACTTCTGTCCGGTAGAGGGGAGCAGAGTTATGTTGCTGGTGCTGGGGCGCAACGGATAATGGGTCCTACAGGTAGCACTCCTTTTGGTCCTGAAATCTACAGGGGATCAGTGCTTCCATCCTCTCCAGCTGTTGCTTATCCACCTACTGCGCCTTTTCCCTATCCAGGATTTCCATTTGAAACCAATTTTCCATTATCTTCAAACTCCTTTTCTGTTTGTTCAACAGCATTTATGGATTCGTCAACTGTGGGCGGATTATGCTTTCCTACCATGCCCTCACAGCCAGTTGGGTCTGGTGGTGTTGTTTCATCTACGTATCCCCGTCCATATGTTATGGGTCTTCCAGGTGGTACAAGTAATGTGATTCCTGACAGCAGAAAATGGGGAAGTCAAAGTCTGGATCTTAATTCAGGCCCTGGTGGTACGGATACTGAACGGAGAGATGATAGATTGCCTTCTGGATTGAGGCAAATGTCTGTCCCCAATTCACAGGCCTCGATGGAGGACCACTTGAAGATGTTTCAGATGGCAGGTGCATTGAAAAGAAAAGAACCTGATGGTGGTTGGGAGGGAGCCGAGAGATTCGGTTACAAGCAACATTCATGGCAGTAGTGTCATGGCTCTTCAACGCAAATATTCAAGAGGTGTGCCACTTTTATTTCCCTCTGACCAACTAACATGTCTTTTGATGTATTTTTTACCTGGAATTTAGTTTGCGTTACTTGGTGTTATTTCTTGTGTCCTGTGAACCCAGCTAGTTCTGTTGCTCCATGAGTTTGCTATGTGCCAGACATTTTTAAGTGCACAATAATGTTGTATTTTCGAAGATAAAGACTGTCAAATTTCTGTCTGTATCGGGTCAATTTGGTTATTATACTGGTTGTGTATTTCTGCCATGCATTTTCCTTTTGGTCGTATGCATTTTCATTAGTTGAATAAATTTAGAACTTGTAATGTATTGAAGTTGTAACTGTTCTGGTGCAGCAGCTATTTATGGAAAATGTCGGAAAATTGGGGATATTTTTGAGTGTTGAGCCATGGACAATGAGCAGAGATGGTACCCTTGCTGCTGGTATGCTTCTTCAATTCTGACTTGATAAAGCGATCCGAGCCTCTAATGCAGTTTTGTATGAATCTGCTCCCATATTGTCGCTTGCAGATAAAGTTTTTCCTGTGTAGATATCTAACTGAAACAGCAGGTGTGATAATGCCGCCTAGAATCAGAGAAATTGGCATCAAGTGTTTGACTGTGACTGTTCTGCAACAGCACCGAGCCCAATCCATTCTCGAGCATTTGGAAGGAGAGGATTGGATGTTTGAACTGGCTAGGCTTGAGGCCAGTTTGTCTTCTTTAAATCATTTTTTTTTCAACTTTTGTTACATATATAGTTATTGCTGTAGTCTTGACTTTGGAATTTTGTCACTTATCACATTCTGGTTATTGATATATGCACAG
>PYAF01002226.1:2932169-2958405 GCA_007407185.1 Glycine tomentella | reverse complement strand
AAAAAAAAAAAAAAAGAAAAGAAAAAAAGAAGCTTTCAGTTCCCTTAGTTTTTTAACTTCTAATTAACTTTTTGATTTCCAATCAATTTATTTGCTAGTTTTGTTAAATACCCCCCAAAAAATTCATTACCAAAAAAAAAAAAAAACCCACAAAATTAAGAACTCTCCTCTAATGGGACGTTGCGTGATAATTAATAGTATGCAATAGGTGAGCAAAGTGATCAATTCAGTGGCCATAAGTTTCAAAATTTAATTAATGTCAAATTTACTTTCTTTGTTGATGGTGGTGGGAAGACTTGAATGCCGTTTTTAAAGGATTAATTTATTAGTGGTCAAAATGGCCGCTGATTATGTTCAATTGACTCCAATAATTTATAGAATTGAACAATCATCAGTATATATTAGTTAGACTAATTCCAATACTTAATGTATATCATTAATAGATTTCTCAATTATTTAATTTCTTTAGTATTTGCATGTACTAAAATGTTTTAGTTAATTTTAAAAAAAAATAATCATTTTTTAATTCTTAAAATAATAAATTATAATTTATTTCTATGTAATTACTTAATTACTTAACCATTATCTTTACAAACTTTTTAGCAAATACTATTATTTTAATAATACAGTATTACGTTCTTTTGAAATTTTCAATATATCAAATATTATTAATATTTATATATAATTCAAATAATATTAGACAGACATAATAATATAATATTGCTTATTTAAAAATTCAGACAACTTGGTGAATAAAGTTATGGCATATGCAAAGTTCAAACTCCAATATACTTCCCTCGTGCAGAGAGAAC
The DNA here is from genome assembly GCA_007407185.1 of Glycine tomentella. Lineage (NCBI taxonomy): Eukaryota > Viridiplantae > Streptophyta > Magnoliopsida > Fabales > Fabaceae > Glycine > Glycine tomentella. The sequence goes on along the minus strand of PYAF01002226.1, from coordinate 2,957,593 downwards.
AACAAGGGAATTTGTCAGCAGAAAAGTGTAAGAGCGAGGGACTCACTCGAATCAATTTTCAGAAGAAAAATTTTCACACGTGTAGATTTTGATACAGTCCACATAATCACTTTCCTATCACCCTTCACTACCACCTTTCATTTTAAATCAGTTTTCTCATCAAAATCAACGGTTATTACGTGTCTGTGATATCTCTCGGGTTGGTTGTTAAAGAAACTAGTATTTTAGTATTTTTGTTAATTACATTTTATTTATTACTAACTTTCTTTGCATAAAAATATATCCTATTTTTTTGTCCCAATTGTTTTATATCTTCATATCTATAAAGAGATGATTTAGACATTAAAAAACATATACCTCTAAAATTATTATTTTATTCTTATTGTTATACTACTATTTAATTTGATAAGTCAAACAATCTCAAGTCTAGCGCTTCGTGATTGGGAAATGATTTGGTTAATTTGTGGTATAACATATAATGTCATCATGTCAATTTTTACAGTAGCATCACATCAATAGTGAAAATTGTATGGATTCTTTTCTCTCTTTTATTATTTTCCTCACGATGAAGTGTTTTGTATAGAGTTGGTAATTAAGTAAAGTAATATTGTAAGATGATTTTTTACTTCAACCTCAGTATACATTTCTACAGTACTATATATAAACACATAGTAATTCGTATTCTTCATTTTTCTCAACTTATTATATCAAATATTTATCCATATTCTTTTCTTATATTGTTGAGAGTGTCTTCAAGGGGTGCGTTCTCTACCCATCATTTTATTTTTACTTATCCAAAAAATTATTATACCCTCTAGTTTGTGAAAATAAATGAATAATCAGGCATTTCATGTCATAGGATCATAATCTGGGGCTTGAATATGACACTGAATGGTTGTATATAATAAATAATAAACAATTTCATTAATGAATAATGATATTGAATTCACATAAGAATAGCATCATTATAATACTCCCCAACTGGTGCCCTGTTTGTAATATATGTTACTTTTGTCGTAAAAAAAATTATAATACTTCTTGGTCTTTATTTATAAGACATTTTTAATTTTTTTCCCTTTTTATAAAATTTTATTTAATTTATCTTGTGAATCAAGTATTTTTTTATATATTAAAAGGTCCTGAATATTGTCTTTTAATTTTTCTTCTATGGAGATTAAAGAAGATGAATAAAATCCCCAAAATATTAAGGATAAATTTTAAAAAAATGATACAATTATTAAAAAATTTAATGTTAATAACTAAAATTTACCAATTTCTTAATAAAAGTAAATTAGTCAAATAACATCTTATAAATTGGAACAGAAAAAGTACATAAACACTCATGCACAGTTTAGTACGTGTATATACCTAGTCAATATATATATATATATATATATATATATATATATATATTTCAATTTTTTTTAATATTTTCTTATGATATCTATATATTTTTTTTCTAGGTATATATCTAAATAGGACAAATATCTATGCATAATTTTTCAGCTTTTCACAAGGGGTGTAATTAACAGTATTTTCTTTGAAATCATGCAGGATGAAATTCCAAAGGACGTTTACAAGGACTCAGAAGACAGGTTCCGCAAATGGTATTTCCCCATCCACCACTTCACTCTCACGATGTTGTGGAGCAGGTTCTCATACTTTTTTTTATCCACAAATGTTAGTTATTAATTTTTTGTTGACATGAGATATTGAACCCGTGAATTCTTTTTTTCATTTTTTTTAATCACCTAACCAACCTTATATCTCCATAGGTTCCTCATAGTGGGCGAGGAGAGAATGGTAAACGGCACAGGCACTAGCATTTTCGACATGCACCTCGACAAAGTCGACAACGATTGGGCCAAAGAACTTCCCAACCAAGACTACGCAATAATCTCAGCGGGACACTGGTTTTTCCGAGTAATGCACCTCCACGAAGCAGGAAAACAAGTAGGTTGTGTCTATTGCAACGAACCAAACATCACAAGCTACAACCCAGACTTCACCATAAGGAAAGCATTCAGAACAGCCTTCAGACACATCAATGCATGCAAGGAATGTGGGAGAAAAAAAATGGTGACAGTGTTGAGGACTTTTGCACCAGCACACTTTGAGAATGGAGAATGGAACACTGGAGGGTATTGCAATAGAACAGGTCCTGTGAGTGAGAGTGAAGTTGATTTTGGAAAGTTTGATTGGGAAGTGAGGGGTATTCAGATGGAGGAGTTTGAGAGAGCAAGGAGTGAGAGCACTATGGGAAAATTAGGGCATCATGATAATAATAGGTTTGAGATGGTGGATGTTGCTAGGGCTATGTTGATGAGGCCAGATGGGCATCCTGGGGAGCATTGGGGGAATAAGTGGATGAAGGGTTATAATGATTGTACTCATTGGTGCCTTCCTGGTCCTGTTGATGTGTGGAGTGAGTTGTTGCTTGCTGTGCTCAAAAGGGAGGCAGGGATAGTGGTGGCATGAGTTTTTGAACTTAATTGATTAGGCTTACATGAAGATAAATAAATAGATACATTTATATGTAGTTAGAACCAACAAAAAGTTAATAACAACCATAAATAATATACATTCTTTTTCCTGGGTACATATTAGTTATTACCTCCGGTTTTAAATATAAATAAATTTTAATTATCTATATTTTATTTAATCAGATTATTTTTGAAATATCTTTTTATTTAATAAGATTCAAGATTTTTTTTTGCTTAATATCAAATTTTAATAAAGAATATTTTTTAAAAAATTTATTTTTAATAAAAATGACATAATTTAATTAAGTTAACTAATTTCTTAGTTATCAATTATTATATCGTGTCGTGTGTTCGAATAGGTTTCAATTGTGAATGTCGATGCCGAAATTAATTACGGATAGATGTTGTGAACACAATTTTGGTCAAGGATGTTGTGAACAAAATACTACAAAGGTGGTTTAGAATCATTATGTTTTAGTTAATCTTCATATAACACATAATGACATAAGCAAGTATCAATATTTTGTTTTTTAAAATTAAAAACTTGAATACATGTAACACAAGAATAATACTTGTTACTCCTATTATATTCTCCTACAAACCCTTTTACTACCTTAATTTTATGGTAAAGTTTTAAATGTGCGTGGTTTATATTTCCAAGACAATAAATATTCTTACTTTTCATTAAATACTTATCATTAAAAATGGTAAGAGAATCTGAAAAAAAATTAGTATTTTTTTTAACATTACCCATTACAGAATGGTCCGAGATTATGTAAAGCCACAACAATATTACAACCATTTGCATATATTTTTATTTATAATATTATACAAACTTTTAGTCATTTTAATAAGATCTACTCTATCATTAAAATCAACAATTATGATCATATATATATATATATATATATATATATATAAAACTCTCGGTCACACTTTATAGATCAATTGATATCAAATTATTCAACTTTAATATAATTAGCTATTTTTAATAAGATTCTTTTTTTTAATTCATATTTATTTTATTCACAAGGTCAAATTTAAGACGTGACTTAAAAAATTGAATTCAATACCCATCAAACCAAAAATTATTGTTTATTGTTTTGGCGTACGTATATAGCTCTCTTTAGCGTGATAACTAATTAATTTCCAATTTAGGCATGTTGGACAGTGGAAGTTTGGGGCTTTAAAAAACATTGGTCCTATCGCAAACGCAACACAAAGCCCAGCGATTACCACCTAAGCCAAGACGTGTCACTGACACCCTTCACTTCAGAACCATCCGTTCGTGTGTGTCGGTCCTCTCTCTCTCACACACACACACAGATCTGAGTTAGGTTAGGGTTTTTTTTTGAAAATATCCCAATGTCGCAGCAATTAGGGTTCGCGATCGAGCTATACCTAGACCCTGCACTCGAGAATCAGGTTCTGAAAGCATGGAACGTTCTTGCGCGAAGACAGATCAGCACACACCTGATAGAAATGGAGTCTCGGCCACACATAACCCTATTCTCGGCACCATTTCTAGAACCTTCGAAGCTCGAATCTCTCCTAAAAGCCTTCGCATCGAAGCACGAGCCTCTCCCTCTCACTTTCTCTTCCCTCGCCACTTTCCCCAACGACCCCAACAACCTCCTCTTCCTCGCCCCAACCCCTTCCCTCTCACTCCTCCACCTTCAGTCACAGCTCTGTGACGCTATCAGAAAAGAAGGCATCGAAATCGGCGACGATTACGCTTTCAACTCGTGGATCCCTTATTGCTCCGTTGCACATCATGTCCCCAAACACAGAATGCCTGAGGCTTTCTCTCTCTTGAGGGAACTGAAGCTTCCGGTTTCCGGTTACGCCATGGATATCGCTCTCGTTCAGTTCTCTCCGGTTCGGGAAGTCTTCTCGTTTGTGCTCGGCAACAACGTAGACTCCTGACCTACGGTTTTTATTTTATTCTTCTATAGTTGCTAATTTCTTTTTTTCCCCTGCAAATTGATATTAATCTGTTTATTGGTCACTCATTTCTATTTTGTTTGGTGTATATCAGCCACTAGGAGGAAACCTAGGCACTTGCAATTAGGATGTTACAATGAGAAGAAATAAGTAGAATTTATGGGATAATATGGTAATGACATGGGTGTCTGTTAGTGTGGTCTATACATGTTTTATTGCTGATTTAATTTCTTCTAATTTTCATAGACTGCCTAATTGGAATTGAAATTCCTGGAAAATATTTTAATAGTAAATGTATTTTGTTTCTTTAATGGTTTTAGACATGATAACCTGATGCAAATTCAAAGTTTTCACCCATGTGCAACATTTGTAAATAGTGCGTTTATGTGCATTCCTTGCTCATGCATCAGCTGACAGATCTGATTATCTGATTCCATTTTACAAAACTGTCTAAACCATCTCTTTGCTTGCTTATTGATCTGTTCTTTGATTTATGATAACTGTTTTCATTTGCTTTTCTTTTTTTCTTTCTAATATGCTAGGTTTTCTTTATCTTCAATTTATTGAGGTCTTCTCTGTATGAGCTGTGAAATAATCATTCAGTTATCCTGGTGGTCTGTGTGACCTCTGTTATTGGGTTGCTTATATCTTCATTAGCAAGTAGTGGACAGTAACAGTGATTTACATTGCCTCCTTTGGCCACTTGGTGTAAAACTTATTTACAATTATATGCATGCTCATCATTTATGATTATAATATATAGCTTCAGTTTGGTATTGCTGATTACTTCACTCTCATATACTAGTAATGTGTGAAAATAATTTTTTTGGACAGAGTTGAGATACCAGTCTCAGGAGTGCTTGCCGGTGTGCTGGACCTCTTCAAGTTCATGTGACCCATCATACGTTCATAATTTCTAACTGAATGGCTGAAATAGACTGAAATAGTTCAGCATCCAATGCTGATTCTGAATGGTTCTATTTTGTTTTTGAATAGTAAGCTGTTTGATTTGTGTCCATAACTCTTTTTCCTGTCAGATTTTCCCGTGGCAGTTGTCTCTGGTTCTCTGTGTCGTCCTGTATGTTGGGCTCTATGAAGTCTAGTAGTGGCACGAATATGTGTGCTACCTATGGGAATCGCTAGTAATGCTACTTACACCACCGCATAACTGCTATGTGACTGCATATGAGTAATGATTTCTACCAAAGGCTCTCACCCTTTTTTTATTGCTTAAACCCTGACGCAGACACATTAGCAGTTGTGCTGGGATTGATTGTGTAAATAGCTTTTCTCATAAATACCCATCATTTCTGGGAAAAGTAAAGAAATGCTGTTTGTTTTAGCATTTCATATCATCAATTTTTAGTCCATAATTTTTATTCTTAGGTTTATAAGAGCAGCTAATACTTTGGTGGATGGTAAATTGGTAATCCATTTGAGTTCGTATCCATGGTCGTAGTCTGGCAGTCCCCAAGTTATTTGCTGTGGTCCATAAGTAACTCCATTTTAGGCTGTATGGTACATCCTTTTTTTTAGTATGTGTTCTAATCTGATGATTTTAAAATAATTATATTTAATTTCAAACCACCATGTAGTTGTAGATGTATGAGTTTCATTGTAAAAATAACCTGTTCTTATTTTTTCGTCATTAAGCTGGCAAATTTTTTAAATACTTGTGAAGTACTGATGCATAAAAATCAAAAGTACATCAATATTGTACGCATTCCTGAAACCTAATAGCAATGTTTTTACACCAAATGAACTAATAATAACTCAGCCTTGTCTCGCTAACTGCACCAGAATGAACCAAAGCGGGGAAAAAAAATATTGATACGATACGTGTGATACGACAAGTTATTGCGTTTCGCTACTACGTCCTTTGCATCCCTGTTAGTGTTAACTATTAAGTGTCAACAATCAACTTGGATGATGACAGTAACTGTAGTAGATTGCTTCAGAAATATCTAAGCGAGGCAATCTTGTTTGCAATAATTAAGCTTGAATTTAAGCAATATTTGGACTTTTAAATTGGTGCCCGGTTATTATTACTTGGAAGCAAAAGACACTTTATAAGTTCAATTGACAAGTCACGGATGATATATTATGTGTTGTTTTGTCTATATCTATGATGGAAAGAAAATTATTGAAAAATGTTTAACAATAAAGCTTATAATAACTTAGTTGTTGTTAGGTCCGAAGCAAATATCATAGTTGAGAAAGTGCCAATTCGAGCTAGTCTAGTTGCCATTATTGACTCTTAACCAGAACCTAGTTTATCTAGAACTCTGACGGATATTTTCATCGGCCGCAAACGTCCATCCACACGACTTCCAGAATTCATATTCTTCGAACATAGAGCAAAAAACAACCTCCGGGAGAAGATCTGAGAGGAAGAAAGTGTCAAGCCATAACAAAACTGAGAATTTAGGAAATCACATTTTGTGGTCCTTGAACTAATTAGTCCTCAAGATTTGTGAAGTGGTGAACTAATTTGATCAAAGAAATGCACATCAGGTGATGAAGAGGACATAATTTCTACCATTCCGGGACTAAAATGACCAGCACTATATCTTTGAGGACGAATTTGACTGTGGTAAAGTACAAGAACCAATGCCAAATTAAAGCTAAAATGGGAACTTTGATCCTCTACCAGCAAGACTTCATCATAAACAAGCACACTAAACATTTCCACGGTAATGTATCTTCAGCTACATGTATTGACAAAGTGATGGAAACCAATATCATTTTAGCTGAAGATAGATGAATCCACGGTAATTACTTATAGCTGAAGCATATTAATAGATATGGATTCACAAATCCCCAATAATTAACTGAATAAATTAAGGTGGTTTACATTTCGTAATATCCCCAAAGGCTGAGTTAAAGTATTCAACTACAGAGTTTGAAATTCTATATGCTACTAAGTACCAAATGTGAATTTACATATAGGCATACTTCAGATTCACAGACAGTTATCATGTCTAAAAACACCAGATACCAATTATGACAAGTAAAAAATTGCACATGTTATATCAACAACTTTCAAATTGTTATTTCCATAAATTAAGCACGAAGTAAACACTTTGCACATTAAAGTATGTCACAGGAATACCAATACCATTTTAGATAGGTTATGAAGAGTAGGATAAATAAAAAACAGCAACAACAGATATAATGATCATGATAATAGATCTTGTTTTATAACAATCATTTTCTTCTTCATGTAATATGCCACTGGCAAATCAAAGTCCATTACCATGTTTTCTAATATCTGACAAGCACATAATAGAATAAGCATGAACAAGCTCTAAACACAATTAACAGACAAGAACTTTGCATGATAGAAGCTTCAAATGCCTAAAGAGAACTTACATTATTAATATATCTAAGCCAAAAGTAGAGAACGACATAGTGACATGCACTAATCAAAACAGTCTGTATTACCAATACCATACTCAGCCTATAATATCATGAGAGATACTAAAAACTAAAGAATACTAGCAAGACAGTTTCAATGACAAGAAAGTTTTAGCAGTGAATATAATCAACTCCCCAAGGAACACAGACATTTTATAAGAAAGTTTAGTACTCCTACCAGAAGCATAAAAGGCATATAAATCTCCACACAACATTGCCTTTTTACTCCCACCAAACTTTTCAAAACTAACCCTAAATTATTCCTCCAAATATTGAGAGCAAGGCTTTAAAAAACAGTCACAACCATAATTGAGGCCGCAACATTAACTTTTTGAAGTCTCCGTGACTACATATATCAATTGCAATTGTGACTGCATTGCAACCACAATTCCGGTTATATAAGTCACATTTGTCCACAACTTTCCAAAACACCAAAGATTGTGACAAAAATTACAACTGTGACCACAATTTAAAAGCCTTGATTGAGAGCATATCCAGAATCTCTTCAATTACTGACTTCAGCATCAAAGTGTCTTTTGCAGGTATTCTATCCAGCTTTCCCAGCATGATCTTGGGCAATTTCGGACCTCACTCTTTCTTCCAGCATATTTCAAACAAATCAACAGTCCACTTCAGACAATTCATCAGTCCACCTCAGACACATTATCAGTCCATTTAGAATTTGTCATTCACATTCATTTCGGACAGATGAGTTGCACAACTCATTATGCAGACAAAGAAAGAAGAATGAAAAATAATCTTATATAAACTAAACCAACAATCTTTCTTGATAGTAGGGGTGTTCAAATCCAAATCAGTCCCAAATAAAAATTGAAAACCGCCAAAAAGAAACAAAAAATTGAACCAAACCAAACCGATTCTTTTTGAATTTGTTTGGATTTTTTTTTTCTTGATTCGGTTTGCGGTTCGGAGCAAGAGCAAATAATATTAAGATAAATAAACTAAGGTCCATAAACTATCAAATTCGGTGTAACGCGACACCATCAATCATTACATCAAGACAATTTCAGGAGGAACCAAAATCCTCCCTCCCAAAACAATCAAACGCAATTAATTATCTAATCTCATCATCTTACTAATTTAACATTACAAAATAAAAATAAAAAAGAAATTAGCAACTATAGAATAATAAAATAAAAACCGTAGGTCAGGAGTCTACGTTGTTGCCGAGCACAAACGAGAAGATTTCCCGAACCGGAGAGAACTGAACGAGAGCGATATCCATGGCGTAACCGGAAACCGGAAGCTTCAGTTCCCTCAAGAGAGAGAAAGCCTCGGGCATTCTGTGTTTGGGGACATGGTGTGCAACGGAGCAATAAGGGATCCACGAATTGAAAGCGTAATCGTCGCCGATTTCGATGCCTTCTTTTCTGATAGCGTCACAGAGCTGTGACTGAAGGTGGAGGAGTGAGAGGGAAGGGGTTGGGGCGAGGAAAAGGAGGTTGTTGGGGTCATTGGGGAAAGTGGCGAGGGAAGAGAAAGTGAGAGGGAGAGGCTCGTGCTTCGATGCGAAGGCTTTTAGGAGAGATTCGAGCTTCGAAGGTTCTAGAAATGGTGCCGAGAATAGGGTTATGTGTGGCCGAGACTCCATTTCTATAAGGTGTGTGCTGATCTGTCTTCGCGCAAGAACATTCCATGCTTTCAGAACCTGATTCTCGAGTGCAGGGTCTAGGTATAGCTCAATCGCGAACCCTACTTGCTGCGACATTGGGATTCAGCGATTCGATTCGATTCAGAGTAATCTAACTATCAGATCTGTGACACACGCGAGATTGGAAGAGAATTTGAGGAGAGATTGGAGATTGAGAGCGGGGAAGAAGAAGATGAACAGAAATGTTGTTTCTTCTTTCTCTGCCTCTTCGCACTCGTTCCAGATGTACTGAGATACGTTTGATTCAATGCTTACTCACCAACATATACCAACTTTGTTTTTTTTCCTACACCACAAATTGTGTAGGATCGTTATCAACAATAAAGTTATAGTCGAGCTCCATTTGTTTAAAAGGAATGAAAATATAAAAATTTAGAAATTTGAATTAGTATTTTAAAAAATATTATTTCAAATAATATTTAATAAAATGTTAAGAATTATTAAAAATAATTTATTTATCAAATAATCAACACAAGTTTTTTAGCTTATAAAAAAATGTTTAAAAACTAATTGAAACATATTGTTAATCATAATTATAAAATCAATGAAATGAAATGAAGGATTTTTTAACATTCTAAATTTAGAGTGAATTATATTGATCATAATTGAAATTTTGTGTAATTATATAAATACTTCTTACTTTTTTTAACTATTTCATTTACAATTCATCTTTCTTGTAGGAAATGAGAGAATGTTAATATAAAATAAATTTATTATATGCTTAAAAAAGAAAAAAAAATTATGTGTTTCTAAAATTTGGAAAAAAGATGGAATGTTACTCAATTTCAAAATTAAGTATATCATCATGTTAAGTGTTACTTATTTCTATAAGGAATTACACACTGAATTTTACATATTGAAAGAAAAAGTCAACTAAGAAAATTTCAATAAGATTCAAATAAGCTAATATGTTTGAACAACATAACCCTTCTTAGAAAAATAAGATAAAATTTATTTATTTTTTGAACACACCAAGATACAAATAAACTACATGCATTCATCAACTCAAGTACATTAAAGTATTGCATAAGTGGACTAAATACAAACATATAAACGGTCTAATATCCGAGATACAAATAAAAATAGAGTATAGGCATCAACTCAAATATAATGAAAGATTGAAGACCCAAATATGATCACACAAATAGGTCTAATAACGAAAAGGAATTAATAACAAAGTGATATTGTTGGGACAAATAGATCAATGGGCAACACGAAGGTAGAGAGGAATGGGGTTATGAGTGTTTGGGGGTGAGTCCCAAACAGAAAAAACACTAGAAGAGTTCAACCACTTATGTGTTATTTCAGGATAATGACGATCAATCACATTCTTCAAATTCTCAGTTGTGATTACCCATTCGAGTCCCTTCTTAGTGTATGTTTTCTCATTGAAGTTGCTTGTGAAGAACCTGTCAGCTTCTAACCTTCTGCAAATTGGTAGAAGTTTATATCTATTGCTATAATTTGCATTAGGAAATCACTTCACCCAATGTATCATTTAGACTTACATAGCTAATATAGAAGTTTTTTTTTTGGTTTTTGGTAAAGAAACATTGTATAAACCATATATATTATAAAATAACATTTTTCTCCACCCCTTTTATCCACTATTTAATTATGAACCACTACTAATGTTTTTAAGCTTCCTAACTAATATTCCTAACTAAGCTTACAAGCGTAGAATTGATATGATTATTATTAAGCCAATGCATGTATATACAAACATCAATTAAAAATTGTGCTTTTAATTGTTTTTACCTGCTTGCCATGAGTATGAATATTACAAAAGTTGTCTCGCTGATTGCAAAATCCTTTATTTTCTTCTCTGCCATGAGGCCTACCAACAGATCTAACTCTTCAACATCATCACCATATTCATTTTCCAATATTTGAATTGCTTCTTGGTCATCAGATAGATCTTCCCACTTGGAGATAGGTATCAACAATAATGCCCTTCTAAATTAATTGTATCTACCCACACTTCTCTCTCTATCCCTGTAAACTACATCGTTTATATCATATTATTGGGTCAATTTAGCCCCTTTCACATAATCTAAGAGAAAGTGTGATTAAGATTAGATTGGTATAAAGTATAGACTTATGATATCATACTGTCAAGAGCATCTAGGTCCACATGATCAGGCCTTTCGGTGCCATCTATATTTGTGATATGAGGTCTCTAAGCCACATTGGGTAGTTCCAAAGCTCATGGGCCCCACAAGCTTCGTGACCCATTGACACAAGTTGTTGTACAATTCCTATTTCTGTTAATGTCTTTTCTCCTTGGAGTTCAATCAATTTTTTCATAGGAACCCTTTAATAACAAATGGGAGAGATTTCCCTTCGTAAGGATTTATAGGGAAAATGTCTATTTTTAATATACTTGCATATTAAATATTGTAATAGGAAAAAAAATGTAGTGGTAGTGTAAAATTTTATTATCACACTCTTTGATTAACGGTGGAGATTTGTTAGGTCCTGGAGTGACAGATATGTCTCTCAATTGGAAGTTATCAGGCAAGAGAGAGTGCATTCTATAAACACTCAAATTCTTCAGTTAAAAAATACGTGACACCATGATTATTTGGTCTCTTAAGACCCACTAATCCTTCCAAGACGGCTCCACCAACATGTCCAAATGTATACTTGAATGTCTTTCCTAATAGTCCATACCTGAAAAGAAAATTAAACAAATTAAATCAAATTCAAATTATATATTAGACTTACAAGTTTTAGAAATAACTCACACTTCTATTTTAATTATCCTATAGTTTGTCAAAGATAATAACTTTTCATTTCAACTAACTATGATTAATATCATCAAGTGTCTTCAAAATACAAAAACACATCATTGTCAAATGCTTCTGCATATATTATGATAAAAAGATTTTAAATATATACAATCTTTTAAAATTTCTTTACAAAATTTAATCATTATTTTAATATACATAAAAAACAACTTTAAAAACATTATAAAGAAGATATAACTCATTAAGTTTATTATTTTACCACTTCGAATAAGATATATGATACATAATTATTAAAATTTTGGTCATTCTAAATTTTAAAATAATTGTATTTGATCCCTATACAAAATGAGTAAAATTTGGTATTGGTCTTTGTGAAATATTTTCATTTGATTTTCATCCGTCTAAATTAAAATCTGAAATAATATATTTTGTCCCAAGCATTCATTTTAAGATAGATGAATAAAACTTATTTTAGAAATCTAGAATTTTTTTAGAGCCATCACATACTGACATGATACTAAAGACACTAGTGGATGCCACCTAAGATGATAACCTTACCTTTCATTAAATGTATAAGTAATTAACGACTGATACATCCAATTTTGATTTTTTATTTTTTGAAGAATAAAACATTAAAACTAAAGAAATTATAAAGACTAAAATCAAATTTTACTTATTTTATATGCACTAAAAATATATTTAAACAAAAAAATAATAATGATAATGAATGTGAGAGTTGTGGTGGTTGAAGACTTACCAATTAGTACGCATGACCAAGTAAAGTGTCGGATTAATTACAAGGATTAAAAATATTTAAATATTATTTATTCATTGACTAATTACAACCACGTAAAAAAAAAATCACAACCATGTAAAGATCAGACTAGTTAATTAGCCAATTTTTCCTATTAGCAATTACATAGTGTGTCTTGGTGGATTTCCATTACAAAATCAGGTTGAATGCCAATCTGCCAATCTTTTTCTTTCACGTTATGGTGCATTTTACTTAAATGTAATTTAAATATCAATCCAAACACGCTATTATTCATTGATGAACTGTACTATTGCCACTAAAACTGCTGTTGGGAATTATTTATTCAGAAACATCATTTTTTTAAAAATGAATGGGATGTACAATTTTGTTGTTTAGTCAAAAATAGGAAATAGGTAACAACGTACTCGCATCGCATAGTTGCATAAGAATATAAGATTAAAGTTTGAATTAAGAATATATTAAAAATTTAATTTTTTTTTAAAAATAAGTTTATATAACATGATTTATGTTTAAATATTTCTTGGTCAAAAATATTTTTGATAAAATAGATCTTCTTTGAATGAAGGAAAGTTGCTCTACGCAGTGGGGAAAATATAATGCAGCTAGGGTGGGTAAAATAGGACGTAATGATTGTTGGAAATTAATTGTTTTTTTATTAAATTATGCAAACTGAAAACAAAAAATGGAAAAGAAGCTCACATGTGCTTCCATACCAAACTCTGATTGGAGTAAAAGTTGGTAAGAAAAATGGCTTTTGGAGGCCGCAAAACATATTCATATGTTTTTTAAGTGCGTATTTAGATATGTGCTGATAAAAATAATTTTAAATCAATGATAAAATTAATTTTGACACATTGTAGGTAACTTCTACTAAAAAGTAACTTTTTAAGAAAATATTATTGTTTTATATTTAATGTTGAGAAATCTTCCATTGTGGGAGACAAGTTTACATCTGTTAGATTTCTTTTCCCTTTCAATAAATGGCTAGGATATTTTCTATTTTTATTCTTTTTTTTTCATTTGTTTTCTGAAATATTTCTATTCTTTTTTCATCTTCACTTCATCTCTCTTGAGACTTAATGATTCTATAAAATTACGTTGTTGATTCTATAAAATTACGTTGTTGCTTTCACATGATATGGGTAATATTTCTAAAATTATGATAAAGATGGAATGTTACTCATTTTCAAAATAAGTATTTTATCTCAACTTTTTTGTTTTAATTTGAAAGTGTTACTTATTTTCTTTAAGGAATTGCACACTAAATTTAACAAATGAATACAAAGTCAACTAAACAAATTTCAATAAGATTGAAATAAGTTAAAATTTAACGTTAGCGCAACATAACCCTGCTTAAAAAAATAATGAAATACAATTTATTTATTTTTCACCAACATACAATTAATATAATTAATATGCGGCATCCAATAAAAATAAAATGAAGTATTGTTTAACACAACTAAATACAAACATAAAAATAGTCAAATTCAAGATACAATTAAGATAGATTATATAGTCAACTACAATAAACAACAGAAATCCAAATATATATATATATATATATATATATATATTTTAAAAAAGAAAGCCAAATATGATTACAAAGTAATATTCTTTGTAGAAATAGATTAATGGGGAACACGAAGGTATAAAGGAATGGGATTGTGAGTGTTTGGGGGTGAGTTCCAAACAGAGAAAGCACTGGAAGAGTTTAACCACTTATGTGTCATTTCAGGATAGTGACGATCAATCACATTCTTCAAGCTCTCAGTTGTGTTCACCCATTCTAGTCCTTTCTTGGTATATGTCTCCTCATTAAAATTACTAGTGAAGAATCTGTCAGCTTCTAGCCTCCTGTAAAATTAATTAATAGAAGTTTACATCTATTACTATAATTTGCATTACGAAACCACTTCATCAAAGCTCAAAGCTAGACTATATATGGTTGGGATAGAACATGCCCAATGCATCTTTTTAGAGATAGAAAATTAATATAGAATAATTTTTTTTTTAGAGAAACATTTTATAACCAATAATGGGTGTTTTGTTGAGTATCATGTACAATAAAAGTTCAAATTTTTCTTTAATTATTTTATATACTATTTAATGATAAACCACTGTCAGTGTTGTCAGTTTTTTCTCTTAATCATAATATTCATATAGAATAATCTTAATTAAAAATAATGATTAATCTTCATTTAACTTTGTATTCCTAACCATTAGAAGTATTAAGCCAATGTAGGTATAAATAGTTAAAAACACTGCTTTTATTTGTTTTTACCTGGTTGCCATGAGTAGGAATATAACAAAAGCTGTCTCACTGATTGCAAAACCCTTTATTTTCTTTTCTGCCATGAGGCCTACCAGTACATCAAGCTCTTCAACATCATCACCATATACCTCTTCCAATACTTGAATTGCTTGTTGGTCATCTGTTAGATCTTCCCACTTGGAGATAGGTATCAACAATAAAGCCCTTCTGAATTGGTTATATCTAGCCACACTCCTCTCTCTATCCCTGTAAACTGCATCATATTGTTGGGTTATTTCCTAGCCTTTCATGATTAAAAAGAGGATGTTTACTGTTTAAGAAAAAAATTGCATTGACTTATCCTACTTTCAAGAGCAGCTAGATCCACACGATCAGGCCTATCTGTGCCATCTATGTTTTGTGGTACGAGGTCTCTGAGCCACTCAGGGTAGTTCCAAAGCTCTAGTGCCCCACAAGCTTGGTGACCCATTGACACAAGTTGCCTTGCAACTCCTATTTCAGATAATGTTTTTTCTCCTTGCAGTCCAATCAAATTCTTCATAGGAATCCTATATTAAAAAATGCCAGAGATTTTCCTTTGTAAGCATTTCAAGAAAAAAAAAAAAAAGACTTTTTGTAATAAATGCTCACATGAAATATTGTAATATTATTATCATACTCTTTGATTAATGGTGGAGATTTGTTAGGTCCTGGGATAGCAGATATGTCTCTCAATTGCAAGTTATCAGGCAAGAGTGAGTGCATTCTATAAGCACTCACAAATTCCTCAGTTAAAGAGTATGTGACACCATGATTTTCTGGTCTCTTAAGACCCACTAGTCCACCCAAAGCGGCGCCACCAACATGTCCAAATGTATCCCTGAATGTCTTCCCCAATAATCCATACCTGAAAATTAAAAAAATTAAAAAATCAAATCCAAAGTATATATTGGACTTAACTTTTTCAGAAATAAATCATGCTTCATTTTAATCATCTTAAAAGTTTGTATAAAATAGCAACTTTTTATTTCAGCTAACTATCGATTAACATCATCAAGTATTTTCAAAACAAATTAAAAGACACCATTGTTAAATATTTCCACATATTTTCTGATATTTATTAAAATATATATAATATGTTAAAATTTCTTTACAAATTAAATTATCTTTTTAATATAAATTAAAATACAAGTAAACAATTATTATATTAAGAAGATATAATCTATAAGTTTATTATTTTACGTCTACAAATAAGATATAAATACATTTTTTGTGTGTGTGAGAGCTGTGTTGTTTAGAGTCTTACCAATTAGCATACATTGCTGCTTGTAAAGTGTCAGTTTTAAGGAGCTCTACGGTCCAATCGATAGTATGAACCTTTGCAATCACAGCTGAGGTCACCAATCTTGCATGGCGATAAACTTCTTCATCTTCCAAGTGAGGATAATTACTCTGAAGGAGCACATTTACACGAAGATAATTGCACATGGTTAGTATTTCCTTTTCCTTATTTTTAAAATATAGAAAAAATAATATAATATAAAATAAAATAAAATATTTTAAATTATATTTAAATTATTACATATTTTAATAATATAATTTTATATCAACTTAAAAATGTATAATATATTTTAGATTAATCTAATATAATTTTGTTAGATAAATTTCTTTGTAAGATTATTTTTAAGACAATGATATTTTACATTTAAGCAACTGGTTTTATTAAGTAAGTTATCAGATTACTTTTATTTTTGAAATTAATTCAAAACATTTATGATTATGTCTACAAATTTAAAAAAACTATAATATTAACTTTGTAAGAGAAAAAAAAAGTATTCTAAAATTATTATCATTTTAGTTTTTCAATATAATATTAATTATGTTTTTCCACTTATATCTCTTATAATATAAATGGTGAACAATAAAATTTATAAATTAATTAATGGTGGTAAGAGTATCTACAATGCATGATTGGTTAGATGATTGCTTATCATATAATATTAATGGTGAACAATAAAATTTATAAATTAATTAATGATGATAAGAACATCTACAATGCATGGTTGATTAGATGACTGCTTATCATAATTGTGTGAGGTATTACAATTTCACATAACTTTTTTTTACTGTCCAAAATATTTTTTTAATGTTCAAATAACTTTTTTTTTATCAAAAATGTTTGACGAAATAAAAATAAAACAAATACATTTATAGAAATTAAAATAACTTTTTTTACAAGAACGAAAAAATATATTTAAACCTTGTTGAACGTGAGAAATAGAGGTTGAAATGACCAAACAAACATAAGCTAATTGTGTTATTCAAATGCTTCAACTCGTACCTTGAGAGCATCACATACTGCATTGTGCTCTTGAATGAAAAGGGCCTGCAAGGTTGAAACGCCAGCCCAACTATTGCGTACATCACCTGAGATTGCTGTTCCATTTTCGTTATGGAGAAGATGACCATCCTTTGATATCTTTATCTTTCCATCTTTGAAAGTTCTCACTTTCTGTAAAACTTCTCCATTGCTTCCATATATGACGCTGCCATCCCTTTTAATTATAACCAAATCCATGCAAATTAATTGTCATATTAGATCGACTAATAACTTAATAACGGCTAATTTTAATCAACATAATTATGTATCGACTAATAATACATAAACATCTTATTATTTTAAATATTTTTTAATACTTTTTATTTTCCTCTTCGTATGTAAATCCTATCATACATATATATTTTTCTCTTTCTTTTTTTCATCTCTAGATATCAAATAACATGTTAGATGTTGATGTAACATTTTTCTATATATATATATATATATATATATATATATATATATATATATAAGAGTCTACTCTTCAAACGTCAGATTGAAGTTATATATAATTCTCTCTCACACACACAAACTTTTTAACTTTAAGCGAATGAATTTTCGGTCTTCTACAAATTATTTTGGCTCATTTTGCCCCCCACGTATGCCGTAGATATCATTTTTTTTTTGGTAGGCAAATAAGTTTTATTATAAACACTCTGTATCACAAGTAGTGTACAGGTAAAATACAAGGTACCATATAGCACAAGGCCATTGGCTCCATCCATCGACCAAGCACTAAATGCCGCAGATATCATTGCTAAGCACACAAAAAAAATCTTACCACCAAGGTGTACGGATGTTTGATGATCCGGATTTGATCTCAAAGAAGCCAGTGGGAATTTCCTTTGTCTTGTAGAACTTGAAAGATTTGAGAGGGCATTGGCTTGCAACTTCTCTTGGTGCGATGAGTTCAATCTGTATATATATTCATGTATGACAGTTCCACGGAAAGATAAATATCATCTTGATTATCTCTTAAAAAAAATAATCTTCATGATTATCAGAACATGGAGTAAATAAAAAGCGCACATATAATTTTTAATGTGCGTGTCATTTTTTTTTATATATTATGGTAGTAGGTACGTATATATGTGGTACAATCACATGCTTAATCAGCGAGCAATATCAGATTCTGGTAGGTATATATGTTGCACAATAGATAAGTGCCTTATTTACCTATCTGTTTTAACTTCTGTTCACAGCTTTGTTCTTGTTCTAAAATCATAAAAAATATCATTTAATCTTGCCTCTGCCATGTTGTTCTACTGTTTCACAAAATCAACTAAAGGGAAGAAATGTTGAATGATTTGGTGTGCTTGCGAAAGAGACAACAACAATTACAAGGGAATTGAAGCAATGTTGAAAGGGTGTTGGGTAAAGAAACAATGTAGATTATCGATAGATCATGCTAATTGTATAATTAAGTTTACTAACTCCATGTGTTATGTAAGACCACTCATTAAGAATAATATTATTGGTTTGAGTAACTAAACCGATCGAAGAGATGATCTCTATATTTTCAGGGGAATTTAGCATGAGATAGCTTACAAAGTTTGGTGAGGTGCCTTTGCATTGTTTGTATCTAGCATTGAAACACCAGAGATCCTTGAATGTTACAAAGTTAATCTTCAAGCTTAGTAGCAAAAATAGCGTGTTTGAAAATAAAGCATGTTATGTGTTTCAAAGGGCAAAGTAAAGACAATTTTCCCTCAAGTAACCATAAAGTTATTAGTAGTTTGAAATGGTTCACTGTGATTTACGGGACTCTACACAACTCCATTCTCTTGTGATGCTTATTGTTTCTTTTTACTATCATAGATTAATTTTCTCTAACAGTCTGGATCTACTTGTAACTTGCTACTTGATAAAATAGAAAGTTCACAAGCTTTGTTAAATTTTATTGCTCTGATAGAAAGATAATATTAGAAGCAAATTAAAACGACTCAGAATGACAATGGGACAAAATTCACATGTTTAAAGACAATTTGTGAAGCATAAATAGAATTGTGCTTAGAACATCATGCATTATGTAAAGGAAGCCCCCTATAAAATGGTCGGATTGAAACCTATATCAATCTCTTTTTGGGGTGAGTACATCTTAATTGTTGGATATCTAAAATAAATAGAACACCAACGCCACTCTTGAATGGTAAAACTCCATACAAGATGCTGAATGGAGAACCATCTTCACACGGTCATCTAACGGTATTTGGTTTTCTGTGTTATGCATACAGCATGGAAAAAAGAAGAAGCAATAAGTCTGCTAGCTGAAGCAAAAACAAAAAAGTGTTCGAGAGGTACCATGCTTGAGATAAAGGATATAGAAGTTATTTAATCTAGAAAATAACATTTATTTTATGTTAAAAGACATTGGCTTCTCTGAGAATGAGTAGTTTCCCTTTTCCTAATCTAGCTTAATGGATGATACTAGGATTGTGACCAACTCGCTGCCTATTGATATATATATATATTGATGCTGAAAATGACAGTGTTATTTGAGCACATAGGTGATACAAAACACTATTGAAGTAAAGGATACTGAAATAGAGGTTGTTGCTCAAGATGATGATGCCAGTAAACATGGAGAAATGATGAGGAATCATTGGATCAGGGTAAATATACTAGAATACCATATGTAAAGCTCCAAGATTATGTGACGTAAATTGTCCAGATTTAAACCATGAGTCCATCCACTTGTTTACTCTTCTCAAAATGAAAATAAGGTGTGCTCTATCATATAACACGTTAATTATGAGTTATGGTATTTTTTCTAAGCAACAGCATAATTAGTTCCTTTCCTCCATGATTATTGAGAAATAACCCATGACATTCTCAAAGCTAAGGAAAGATATTAGGTGGCGTGAAGTTATGAAAATGAAATATTAATGTTAATTAAAATAAATTAATTTAACTATTTTTATTAGTCTTTTGATAAATTAGGTATTTATTTCTTTTATATATAGAAATAGAAAGGTAGTATTATGCAACTTCTTTTGTGTGCAAATGTTTGATAAGGTAAGACTTGCATGTATTAGAGGCTTAGAGCTAAAATATTTGGATATAGATATGGGGAAAAGGTAATACATGGCTGCAAATATTTTTTTGAAAAGTGTTTTGTTAAATATGTTTTAAAATTTAATTATCGCTATACTAGGTATAATTATAAGCACCTGGTTGGTGTCCTCCAGATGATCAATCCAATCATGAATCATAAACTGAATCCAAGAAGCTGCTATCACATTGAATTGCTTCCCAGTGTCCTTGTATGTCCTCCTAGCTAGTAGTTTCGTGGCTACCACCATTGGATCAGGCTTCAACAGCTGCACATAAGATTATGCTTTCAAATTACATTCACCTCCTTGCAAGGGCTCAACAAAATAAATTAATAACAAACCAAACTAATGATACACTCATCAACTGAAACAGTCAAAATTAAGCTCAACTAGCAGTAATATTTTTTACAATTACTTTTTTGTCACCGTAGTTTTTGTACGGATAATTCACAAGTTTTGTTAATTAAAGATTAATTTTCGCTAAAAAATTTGATTAATCACTTATTTAGAATCTCCTCATTCAATCACTTTTTTATTCAAAATGTTCAAATCCAAAGACTTCCTTAAAGAGACCAAACACAATCAATGACAATTTAAGATCTTAACCCAGTTGGGGCAACAAAATTAGTTAGTAGTTATTATTATTGTAAAAAACACAAAATTTTATTTTTAAATCAAATACTTGAAAAAAAAAAAAAGAAATTGAGGAGTGGTAGATGTAAATATAATAAACTAGAGAGGGTAAAATACAAAGAACTTATTTTATCAAACTCAAAGGGTGTATATGCATCCCTCAGTTGTACATACGTCGCTTATAATTACAATATTAATAAAAAAATAGTTTTAATTAGGACTGATATTAATTTTTTTTTATAAAATTCATTAGCTTAATTGTTTATATGTTTGTAGGCTGAGATGTTAATTGTGGACCTTGTTTTTCTGATCTACAGGGAGAATATTTCTGCCAAAGAAAGACCCTTGGCTGCCAACAACTTCGTTGAAAGGGTCATTATATTTTCCATCAGCTGTTCTGTATGGAAAATCAGAAGGGTTGAACCTAATTCCCTCTGGTGTTGTTCCAACGTTGAAGAGGTTGTATTGTTGTTGAAGGTGACGACGAATGCCCAAGTATAAGAGTCCAAACAAAACAGGCAAACGATGCCATAACCCCAACTTGTCTATGGAGTGTACAATCTGCGTATGCCACATGCAAATAAATGATAATATAAAAATAAGATCAATTACTTCTACTAGCTAGGACATGAATACACATTAGAAATTAATCATGCAATAAATGATAATGTAAAAATAAGATTTAACGAAAATATAGAAATTAAAAACATTTTATATTAAATGATAATTAAGATGAAGAAGGGATTGTACCATGAAGAGAAAAGCGTCTATTATTGTCATCCTAGCCACTGCTTCATGGAAATCTTTATGGATTAGTTGGTGTATAACTCTTTCTGCAAGAGCTCTAATGAGATCCGTTACTAGAGACCACATGATATTGCTCCTCTTGTGTGATCGATGACACAACAGGGCTAATTCTGGCTAGTGGCTAAGTTTGATGAAATGTAATAAGTATATATGTATGTTCATCATTATCTAAGGTCTCATCTCTATTTATAAGTGCTAGAGTAAGAAGTTTTTCTTTCTTTTCTTTTCATCCATTGACACAGTTTATGGAGTGTGAAACATTATTTTTAAATGAGATTAAAGTAAAAAATTAGTTCATACGCTTGACGTCATTTTATTTTATTTTATTTTAGTTCTTCCATAAAAAAACTCTACTTTTTAACCCTTATAAGAAAACTGTTTACGAATTATATCCTGATGTTTGTCAATGTTATGTTTGATCTTCATATTTGATGTCGTTTTTCTATATTTTATTTTGGTCTTTAAATAAAAAAAATCACTTCATTTTGATCCTACTTAAAAAATAAAATCTATAGTTTTGATTGCCATTGATGCATCATGTTTTGTTTTGGTTCATGTATGAATAAAGTTCTAAACGTAATTAAAATAAATGCTAGAGTAGACTATAGAAATAACTTTATATAACAACTAAATTGTAAAAAATTATATAAAAACTAAAATGAAAAGAAAAAAAAAACTTACATAGGAAGTAAATTTATAATTAAAAAAATGTTAAACTAGGAAAAGGTACTACAACCACAAGGATTATCTGTCGGTAATGATTTACGCATTGATTAGAACTGGTGTTTAATCTCCCACTAGCTGATATTGGAAATGATTCCTTAGGGTAAGAATAGCGATTAATTCAGAAACACAGGAAAGCTCGAACAATTTAAAATTTAAAACAAATAATAAATTAATGGATCAATATGTAATTGCATGTTGTTTAGTGAGCTATAGAAAACAAGAACAAAAGAGTTAACTAACAGTGCCAAACTAACATGCATGAGCTGGAAGATGAAGATCACTTTCCTTCGTCGATACAGATAAATAAAGAGATTATATATATAATATATAGAATAATAACTACTTAACCAGTACACATTTCTTATATATATATATATATATATATATATATATATATATATATATATATATATATATATAAACTAGTACACAGTAACACATGTACTATTTTATCCTGAATAAAGAAAAATACAATTAATATATATTTTCAAATATTTTTTGCAGTTTTAGTTTGATAATGTCATGATGGAAAGTGCAATTAATTATATGAACGAAAACTTGTCGTGATGGCTTTAAAAATCCAAAGAAAGAAAGAAAAACTGGTACGCATACATAAAATATTTTCTTTTTTGATGAGTACACAAACTATTTTATCCCTAATAAATAAAAATACAATTAATATTTTCAATTTCACATATTCATTGCAGTTTTAGTTTGATAATGTCATGGTGGAAAGTGCAATTAATTATATGAACGTAAACTTGTCGTGAGTGGCTTTAAAAACCCAAAGAAAGAATGCAAAGCAAACCAAAAGACTTTTGATAACAACAATATTATACTTGATATTAATTGAGAAAATAACGTATCTGAATCAATTTAATTACTTTGTAGAAATATTTGTTCTTTAATTCTTACTGAAATATGCACTACATACATGCAATATATACACGAGTTTGTTGGAGGTGTTTCGTATATAAAGCCCTCGTGGTTCCCAGTTGTAATTTGTACGTATAAGTTAATTTTCAATGATACTTATCTGGGAATACTTATTTTAGTTGACATTTATACGTTCTTATTAATTACTTTTCATATATCATAAATACTAATGCAATACATGTACGTCAACAACCTTTGTCAACAAAAACTACTTTCATGGATGTTGTTGTTGGGAAAAAGAAACCAATTTCCCCTTTCAGGACCTGTTATGAATGGTCTTACACAAGCAAAATACTTTATGCACAAAACAATAATTATGCAAGCAACACAACACAATTTTTAACGTGAAAAACCTTCTCAATGTGAGAAATAAAAACCACGGGACCGATCTCAGAGTCCACCCAAATTCTTCACTATCAATAAAGTGAGATTACAAAATGGTTCCAACAACCATTACAATCAACAGACAACTTCAACAAAAATTGTATCAAACTGTCACAAGAGGCAAACACACAGAATAGGCTTTTCTATGAAATTAATTTTTATCACCAGAAACAACAAATAACCAATCCCAACGGTCAAATTGACTTGCTACAAGAGAGGAACACACTGATCAAATTTGAGGACACTCCAACGGTTGATAAAAAAGATAACCCTTTCTCAATACCACTGTCCGAAACAAGACAGAACAGAGTAGGAATTCTGATAACCTCTATTTTCAGTTAAACAAATCTCTCTTGTAACAGTTTAATGAATGATCCGAACGGTCATAATATAGAAAAGGATCTTATTAACCTTTCCTCAAATTTGAATGCGATCCAAGGGTGAGTTTGAGAGAAACGTCCCTTGCAATAAAACTGCACACTTCATAAAACGGTTTCATAACCGCTTCGGTTTTGGAATTTCCGGTTATACTACAAGCCTTTATTCGGCTTTTTTCCCGAGAGGGGGTAAATAATTTTCATATTTACCATTTAGGGGCTGTTCCATTTTTATTAACCAATATGGGACAAGTCGTGACACATGGCGCAACTTCTATCTCAGAATAACGAACGACTTTAAAGTCGTATTGTTTTTTTTTTTTTAAATATGTTCAGAAGTCGTATTTATTTTAATTTTTAAAATATGTCATGCTTAAAAGTAGGAACTAAAAAAATGACTTTAAAGTTGTTCCTTTAATTACGACTTTCGTGAACGCTTCAGCTTTTTATACATATATAATATATATTTAATTGATTTATTTGATATACTTATTTAATATTTGTTTTTGTTATTATTATTTTTTTTTTGAAATTTTAATTTTATATAAATATGTTAATTACTAGTTTAAACCCATATATATGTATGAATGTTTTTAAATTACTTTTGTTTGTTAATTTAATTTTTAATTGATTTGTTTTATATGCTTATTTAATATTTGTTTTTGTTATTAATTTTTTTGAAATTTTAATTTTATATAAATATATTAATTTCTAGTTTAAACCCATATATATATGAACTTTTTTAAAATTACTTTTGTTTGTTAATTTAATTTGTTGTGTTTTTAATAATTGTAAATGGTATTGAGTTAATTTTTCACGTAATTAATTATAAAAAT
>PYAF01002226.1:2916062-2928065 GCA_007407185.1 Glycine tomentella | reverse complement strand
TAATAAAATTTAATTTTTAATAATTATATAATAAAATTAGACTATATTTTTTTCATTTTTATAATTAATTACGTGAAAAATTAACTCAATACCATTTACAATTATTAAAAACAAAACAAATTAAATTAACAAGCAAAAGTAATTTAAAAAAATTCATACATATATATATGGGTTTAAACTAGTAATTAACATATTTATATAAAATTAAAATTTTAAAAAAAAAAATAACAAAAACAAATATTAAATAAGCATATCAAATAAATCAATTAAATATATATTATATATATATAAAAAGCTGAAGCTTTCACGAAAGTCGTAATTAAAGGAACTACTTTAAAGTCATTTTTTTAGTTCCTACTGTTAAGCATGGTATATTTTAAAAATTAAAATAAAAAATAAATACGATTTTAAAGTCGTAAATATAAAAACTACTAGACTTCTGAACATATTTAAATAAAAAACAAAAAAAAAACAATACGACTTTAAAGTCGTTCATTATTCTGAGATAAAAGTCGTGTCATGTAGCACGACTTGCCCCATATTGGTTAATAAAAATGGAACAACCCCTAAATGGTAAATATGAAAATTATTTACCCCCTCCCGGGAAAAAAAGCCTCTATTCACGAAACCAACCGTTAAATGTTAATATTGGTGAGTCGCGAACCTGATTAAAAAGTTTCACCAAGATCCAACGGTTAACAAAGGAGATCGAGAAGATTGAAGGATGACAGTTTCTACCCTTCTCTACATGCGAATTTTGACGGTTTGTTTCTCCTCTCCTTTTTTTCTCTTGTGGTTTCAAATTAACTGCCAACTTCTTAAAAGAAGTAACTTCTGGCCTATTAAAATAAAGAACTACAATCTTTCTTTATTGGGCTGGACTTGCTCTCCTAAAGAGTACCTATATATTCAACGGTAGGTGAGACAATCTACATATGTAGTAGCTTCAAGCTAATTCCAATACTTTACAAATCTGTCTACTTTGTACAATTTAATATACTATGTACCACTTACCCCTCTTTTACGTTCATTGTTTAATAACCTCTTCCAATACTTCTTCCTTTTCTTTTTTTTAATTTTTTTCTTTTTTTCTTTTAGTAAAACAATTTATTAGATGAAAAGAAACATAGCTTGAACACATAAGTACAAAAGCTAAGTGGTATATATAGTTTGAGACAGAGACATAAAATAGGCTAAGGTTTGAGCAATATATATAAAGCTACTTAGCAAGATACAAATTTTTTTTTGAACACATCAAGATACAGATAAACCAGTATGCATCCATCAACTAAAATGCGTCAAAGTATTGTTTGAGAAATGGGGTTGCTGAAAATGGGGTCGCTTATTACTTGTCAAGATTTTTAGAATATAATACAATAGCTTAGTTTACAGATTTTATTCTTTTTGGGAGGTGTCAATGTATATGCTTGGTTGAGTTAGGATCAGGGGTAAGAGGGGGAATGTTGCTATAAACCAGTAACAAGAAAATCTGGTTGGTCAGGGTATGTATTTGTAGCACTTGTGCTTAACAAGTTTGTAAAGGTTGGGTAACCCTTATACCTTTTTCCTCTTTCTTTAATGAATGATTAATTTTTTTCTGATAAAAAAGATTGTTTGAGAAAAGTAAATACAAGCACATAAATACATTGAATTTCAGAGTACAAATTGTTGTCCGTTGAGGCTTGACGCTGATGAAGCGGTGAGTTTAAACTCTAACAAGAAAAAAAAAACAAAAAAAGAGAACAAGGGAGAAGAGAAAAGTATTTTTTTTCAATGTGTTAATGTGAAAAACCATTATATTATTTCCGGTAATAGGGGACAAATAATTATAATTAATTTTGATTAACCCAAAATAATGTCATTGACACAGCCTATTAAATTAGACGTTGGAAAACAGTTTAAAATAGTAATCAAACCATTTAATTGTTAAATTATGCAACATATACATACTTAAAAAAAACAATTAACTAAATACAATTTTGTTTTTTGTTGAATACATCAAGATACAAACAAACTAGTATTCATCCATAAACTCAAATGCATCAAAATACAAGCACCTAAGTAGGCTGAATTTTGGGATAGAGATAAGATAAAGTATACACGTTAACTCAAATACAACACAAAGGATATATATAATAAACCCATATACAACCACACAAAACACACAAAATAAACCCAATGACTAAATTAAAGACATTAATAACAAAATCATGATATTGTGAGGGCAAACAAATTAGTGAGGAACACGAAGATAGAGAGGTATATGATTTTGAGAGTTTGGTGGTGAGTCCCAAACAGAGAAAGCACTAGAAGAGTTTAACCACTTGTGTGTCATTTCAGGGTAGTGACGATCAATAACATCCTTTAGGCTCTCAGTTGTATTCACCCATTCCAGTCCCTTCTTGGTATATGTCTCTTCATTAAAGTTGCTTGTGAAGAACCTGTCAGCTTCTAACCTCCTGCAAATGGGCAAAACATTTTATTCATTACTATAATTTGCTTTACAAAATCCTTCACAAAAGCTCAAAGATCTTAGTCAATATATCACACCCATATATATCCTTTAGAATTAAGAGCTAAAATGGAAGTTTTTTTTTTTTTTTTTGTATGGAAGAAACAATTTATAACCTACTAGTATTTTGTTTAATACCATGAAATGATATAAAATAAGAAATTTCACATTTTTCCCACTGATCCTTTTATACACTGTTCAACTAATTAGTTCCACCGCTAATTATGCCTTCAAGCTTTCTATTAGACTATTACTAGTAAAGCTTACAACCTAGAACTGATATGATTGTTGGAAGCATTCAATTTGGAAGGTGTATATAAACATAAGTTAAAAAAAGGGTGCTTTTAATTGCTTTTACCTGGTTGCCATGAGTAAGAATATAACAAAAGCTGTCTCACTGATTGCAAAACCCTTTATTTTCTTTTCTGCCATGAGGCCTACCAGTACATCAAGCTCTTCAACATCATCACCGTATACCTCTTGCAATACTTGAATTGCTTCCTTGTCATCTGTTAAATCTTCCCACTTGGAGATAGGTATCAACAGTAATGCCCTCCTGAATTGGTTGTATCTAGCCACACTCCTCTCTCTATCTCTATAAACTGCAACATTTATATCATATTATTGAGAGATAAAAGGTGAGTAGGGTGATTAAGAGAGAATGAAAGAGGAAAAAAGTAATGGATACAATCCCTTCTACTAACAAATATTAATAATTAATATTTATCGATATAAAAATAAATAAATTTATATCGTATTATTGGGTTATATAGTTCCTACTTCCTAGTCCCTTGTGCACATAATTTAATAAAGAGTGATTAAGATTAGATTAGAATAAAACTTTAACATACTTTCAAGAGCAGCTAGATCCACATGATCAGGCCTATCTGTGCCATCTATGTTTTGTGGTACGAGGTCTCTGAGCCACTCAGGGTAGTTCCAAAGCTCTAGTGCCCCACAAGCTTGGTGACCCATTGACACAAGTTGCCTTGCAACTCCTATTTCAGATAATGTTTTTTCTCCTTGCAGTCCAATCAAATTCTTCATAGGAATTCTGCAATACCAAATAAGAAATATTTTTCTTATTAAGCATTCAGAGGAATCAAAATAACTATTTTTTTAGGAGTGGTGCTCATATAAAATATTGTAATATATATTGGGTGGAAATTGTGATGCTATATAAAATGTTATTATCATACTCTTTGACTAATGGTGGAGATTTGTTGGGTCCTGGCGTAGCGGATATGTCTCTCAGCTGTAGGTTATCAGGTAGGAGTGAGTGCATTCTATAAACAGTCGCAAATTCCTCTGTTAGAGAGTATGTGACACCATGATTTTCTGGTCTCTTAAGACCCACTAATCCTCCCAAGATGAATCCACCAACATGCCCAAATGTATCCTTAAATTTCTTCCCTAATAATCCATACCTGAAAAAAAAAACTATATGTTAGACTAACAATTTTTTTAGAAATAAATTATATGTTATTTTCATTACCTTAATGTTTGTCAAAATAATACTTTAGTTTGCCTCACTTTTTATTTATACTACACGTGGATGGAAATCACCAAGTATTAATTTTCAAAACAGAGAAAAGGCATTGTTAAATACTTTTGTTCTACGTATATTATGATATAAAAAAATTAAGTATACACAATGTTATGGTTAATTTTTTTCTTTACAAAATTAATTTGTTCATATAAAATAATAGAAAAGACTTAAAAATATTATGAAGAGGATATAATATTTTTAATTTAATTTGTACATTCAGTGAAAATGAAAATCTTGTATTTTTCTTGCATGAGTTTTATTGTTTTTTTTTTATAGTATTCCAAATGAAAATATAATTTTAATCCATAAAATTTTTAAAATGATACAAAGTTAACTTGTGGCATTCTGAGTCTTACCAATTGGCACGCATGCCTGCAAGTAAAGTATCAGTTTTAAGGAGCTCTACAGTCCAATCAATGGTATGAACCTTTGCAATCACAGCTGAGGTCACCAATCTGGCATGGCGATAAAGTTCTTCATCTCCCAATTGAGGATAATGTTTCTGAATGAGTGCATTAAAATAGAGATAGATGTACATAGTTAGTATATATTTTCTTTACATGTGTGTATATATAGTAATTATGACATAATTTTGATATATATTGTAGGTGTTTAAATAATAAAAAAATTGGCCAAATTAATGTAACCTTAATTAAATGCCTCTCTCTCTCTCTCTCTCTCTCTCTCTCTCTCTCTCTATATATATATATATATATATATATATGTATACCTTGAGATTGTCACAGACTGCATTGTGTTCTTGAATGAAAAGGGCCTGCAAAGTTGAAACACCAGCCCAACTATTGCGGACATCACCTGAGATTGCTGTTCCATTTTCGTTATGGAGAAGATCGCCATCCTTTGATATCTTTATCTTTCCATCTTTGAAAGTTCTCACTCTCTGTAAAACTTCTCCATTGCTTCCATATACTACGCTTGCATCCCTATTTTTTTACAACAAAATCCATGCAAAGTTAAAGGTCTTATTCAGAGAGCTACAAGTTAATCTAATAATTAACTTCTAGTTTTAATTAATGGAACTATATACATAAAACTCAGCTCTTCAAAGGTCATAATGAAGCTAAACATAAATTTACAGTTACACGTTTTATACTCACATGTATGATGTTGTCATTGTCATACATATATACAAAGTGATTCCAGATGATGAAATAAAATACAAGATGCAAGGCCGCAAGCATAGTTAAAAAAATTATGTTCCGCACTAAAAAAATCTATTTATTAATGGTTAGTTGTTTGATTTGGTTTGGCTGATATAATATTTGATTAATAAAAATAAAATAAGACATTACATCGTTACTAGTACTAGTATTTTGTTTTTTTTAGAGAAAGTAGTAATATTTTGTTATTGAAAAAAAAATACATTACATCGTATCATTAGCATTGAGTTATTATATTTATATTGATAGTTTGTTTTTAGTCGACAAATTTTATATCAACAAATTAAACAAGTTTAACAACTAACCATTTATATGTGATTTCTTTTTTGTTTTGTTTTCGACGTTAATAATTTGGTCATGTATTATTTTAATTTATCTTGGCTATATAGTTTAATCAGCATCTTATATAAACTTCATAAAACTTCATATGGATTAATTATTAACAATTATCAGAATTTCTTAATTTTCTCGATTCAAGTAATTTGTTAAGAATTAAGCTATGGATATTAATTTGATTCCTATTATTGCTCCCATCCCTTTTCCATTTTTCATGAGGGTCGTCATCTTCCTATCCTTTCTGATGAAAACCCATGTGGAAATCCTCATTTTCCATGTTTTAAAGGCTTAATTCAATTATTTATTCTTAATTTTTGACAAATTTTACCTTCAATTTTTTAATTTTGTGCATTTTATCCTTAATTTTTAAAAAATTTACGAATTTTATATGTTTTTATTTATCCATTAATAAGCACAAAAGTTATGGATAAAATATGCTCCAAAAATAAAAAATTAAGAGTAAAGTTTGCTAATAAATTAAAAAATTATGGATAAATTGGTCAAAAAAATAATAAGTTAAGATATAAAATGTAATATGTTAGCAGTAAACTAGTCAAAGATAAAATGTGTTAAATTAAAAAGTTGGATAAAAATTTGTCAAAAATTAAAAAATTGAAAGTAAATATTACAATTAAGTTTTTTTATTATTTTAAATTCCTTCAGCCGCCAATAATACTTTTCAACCCATATAGTATCTTTTGTGACGTTCAACTCGCTCCACGACGTTAATATCTTCAAACACGTCACAAGTTTATGTACGTACGTAGTATTAAACTTAAAAAGTACCCTTGAACCACAATTAGTCTGTGACCAAGATTTGTATCAGATCAATCATGTTAATACAAAACAACCGTACCCCTCCCAATAGAAGAACAAACACATGACTTTTGGCCACCCCAAAAGAATAAACCTTTTTGTAGCCTCCAAATGTTATTAGTATTTATTTTTTGTTTCAATACCCGTAATTAATTAATGTGCTTGGTCACTCATATTATATGAGCATGTTAAACATGCGTGTGCACCTAAAGAAACAAACCACTATACAAAAGTGGCATTTTAATTTGAACTACTTTTGTTCATCTAAGTTATTATTGCTTTTCTTATATATATTCACACAGCGCACAAATTCATTTATTTTGTATACAATAACTACTTTAGTGATTATTTACGTATAATTTTAAAAAAAAAATCATACGAAGCGGTTAATTTTACCCTGAATAAAACGTATTCCATGATTATTTACTACTATAATGGTTCTTATCTAAAGATTACTCTTTGATTTAATCATTTTAAATAACCTGCAATAATAATAATGGAAAGTAAAACATAACCGGCAGAATAAGTTACTGTGTTAATTGGTAGTGTGAGTTTCTTTATATCCTTTGATAGATTGAGGCACGTGCGCCGCCATAGATATAATTGCTTGAGAGAAATAAAAATCTTACCACCAAGGTGTACGGATGTTTGATGATCCGGATTTGATCTCAAAGAAGCCAGTGGGAATTTCCTTTGTCTTGTAGAATTTGAAAGATTTGAGAGGGCATTGGCTTGCAACTTCTCTTGGTGCGATGAGTTCAATCTATATAAAAATGTACAACAATTCCACAACATGTTAAATATCTTCTTGATTAATTATCACAACATGAAGTACATAAAAAGGCATAATTTTTATGTGTATTGATTTTAGTATTAATTTTTTGCACTATCATGCAATTGAAAATCACTTTACATATGACTTATAATAATCTTTTCATGCTTAATAATCTATGTTTGGATGAGTATAAAAAAATTTATATTTCCATTGCATTTGAATGCTTTTTTCCAAAAAAAATTACACTTTTTGTTCGTTCTAATAAATTCATGCTGATAAAAATTCTAATTTAATTCATTCAAAAACATTCTTATTTGTTTCCAAATGTTTTGATATTTGTAATGTCATAAATCTTATGAGAACAAATTAAGGTGGTTTAATTTTTAATTATTTTTTGTCCAGTGGGCTAGTGCTAGTGGTTGATGATTGCATCATTGCATAGTTGACAGTCTAATATATAATTCTTTAAATATATATAATATATTACACTTGCGTGTCACTTGTTTGACTAGGTGAGATCTAAATAAGACTTCCCAGCCATGATGCGCATGACGGAAGAGAGCGAGCAAAGAGGTTGAGAAGTAGATTAATTATTCCATTTCAATTCCAATCAATTCAACAAAATTTCTGGACATAGATACGATCATACGAGGAAAAGGTAATTAATATATATGGTTGTCCAAACAGTTGCTGATCTAGGATCTAGATTAACGTGGGTAATTTATTTAAAAAAATAAAAAATAATAATTATCATTATTATATGAAATAATTAAATTTAAATATGAAGATAAGAAATATAAAATATAAAATTTTAATATAAATATTTATATTTTATTAAAATAAGAGTACGTATTTATTTATTCTTATATATAAACTGGTAAGAAAATTTAAATATATAAAATTAAAAGATGTAAAATATAATATTATAAAATAAATATTAGTAATTTTATTAAAATGAGGGAGTGCAATTGCCCACCCTCATCCAACATAATTCCTCCGTCAGTGTTGCCCAAATAAGTATTTAAAAGAATATTTTCTTAAACAACATTTAAAAATTAATTATTGTCCCAGTATATACGTAGGTATAATATATGGACCTGGTTTGTGTCCTCAAGATGATCGATCCAATCATGAATCATAAATTGAATCCAAGAAGCTGCTATCACATTGAATTGCTTCCCAGTGTCCTTGTATGTCCTCCTAGCTAGTAGTTTCGTGGCTACCACCATTGGATCAGGTTTCAATAGCTGCACACAAAAGATTAATTATACTTTCAGATTCCCCACCTTGAGAGGGATAAACAAAATTGTCTACAATCCAACCCGTATCGATCCCTTCCCCACACAACACTCACCAGATAATATGCCATCCGAAGCTAGAAAATACAAGTATACCCAATCTTAACATATACAATCAAATCATGAGCAGATTCATCAGGATTAGTATCAATATCAACAGTAATTTTAATTTTAATCCAAATTAATTAGAGTTGATAATAAATAAACTTAATAATAAATACGAAGGAGTTGAAAATTTAAAAAAAAAAAAAAGAAGAGAGAAAGGAAGGAAAAGAAGAAATAAGAAAAGAAAGGTGAAAGAAAAAGAAGGAAAATAAAAAGGAAAAAGATTAAGAAAACATAATGAGAAACATAGAGATAATAATGGATTTAACCATCTATCAAACTAATAATTTTTTCCATTATGTCTTAAAACATATTTTTCATCAATCTATATATTACTCCACTAAATCTTTTTTAACTACCTTTAATTTTTTAGATACGATTCGATTTACCTATACTTCTCTCTTTATGTTGAGTTTTTTGTAATAAACTTTTATATTTTTATAAAAATATTTAGAAATCATCTCATTACATATTTAAAGTACCTCAATTTATATCCCTTCATCTTTACCCTCACCGATATCTTGAGCAAGATGCATATCCTAATAAAAAATACTGGAAAAGTAATATTTTTCTTTCTTATAATTTATTTTCTTCTCTAAAATATCTAGTCTCAACCAATTAACTTTTTAGGCTTGATCATACAAAAAATTCTATCAAAGTTAGTATTTAGAATACATTAAAGCTTTTTTTATATATTAAAAACTTCTATATATATATATATATATATATTTCTCATATAATAATAGTATATAGTACTTTTAAATAAAATTGTTTCACTTTTAATTAGTTGGATCAGGTATATTTTAGGACTGACATTAAAAAAAAATTACAAAATTTGTTAGCTTTGTATGTATATAGGGTGAGATATTAGTTATTATTGACCTTGTTTTTCTGATCCACAGGGAGAATATTTCTGCCAAAGAAAGTCCCTTGGCTGCCAGCAACTTCGTTGAAGGGGTCATTATATTTTCCATCAGCTGTTCTGTATGGAAAATCAGAAGGGTTGAACCTAATTCCCACTGGTGTTCTTCCAACGTTGAAGAGGTTGTACTCCTGATGAAGGCGGCGCCGAATCCCCAGGTACAGTAGCCCTAAGAAAACAGGCAAGCGTGGCCATATCCCCAACTTGTCTATGGAGTGCACAATCTGTGTAAGCCATGCAAGTAAAAAAGATAAAAATTAAAGAACCATTATTGATAATCATTTAGAAATTGTCAAGGTTTTAAAAAACGGTAAATTAATCACATCAGTTCTATTTATTTACAATTTCTCGTAATAAAAATCAACCAGGTGATCGATGAACATTATTGCTGTAAAATATATCTATATGTTAAGGTAACAAGTATAATAAGATGGAGAGTGGGGTTGTACAACGAAGAGGAAAGCATCTATTATGGTCATTCTGGCCACTGCTTCATGGAAGTCTTTGTGGATGAAATGACGGAGAAAATTTGCAAAAAAAGCTCTAATGGGATCTGTTACTGCAGTCAACATGGTTGCTACTCTTTTAGATGAAACAAGAAGGCTAAGTTTGACGAAATGTATATATGAATGTGTGTGTCGTTGGCTATGGTTGCATTTGTATTTATAGGCACAGTTGGTAAGAAGTTTCACACTTGCAATTTAGCCTCGTGGCTACGAGGCTGACCAAATCTTCAGGTCTCGAGTTCAAACTACGTCATTCAAAGCCATAGCTGATCTTATTTTATTTTCTTTTTTTTTTTCGAAAATATGTAAAATATTTATAAAATATCATTATTTATTAAAAAAAGACTTTGATTTTTCTATATACTTCTTAATTTCTTTCTTTCTCTTTTTCTTTGTTATCTCTATATTCATTTCATTCATTTTACATTATTTTTTCACCTTTTGTGAAGAGTGAAATAAACATTATTTTTTTATTTATGCAAAATTTAAAAGTGAACATTTTACTTGTATCTCTTGATTAAAATGATAAATTGATGATCTACAAAATCTAAAAATGAATTAACTCTTTCATTTATTTTTTATTTGTGTAAAAATTTTAGAATGACAATTATTTTAAAATCGAGCCAGCGTAACGAAAATTAAGGGAAGTACAATTATAGTTTAGTGAGCAATAATAGAAAACAAAGTACCTAGTACAAAGTGATTGGACATATTAAGATTAAATTATTTGAATATTATTTAAATTTAATTTTTTGATAAAAAATAATTTTTATCAGATTTTATTTATTTTATCGAATTTTAAATTAATTTTAAAAAATATTATGTTTAGAAAGTTTAAGAATAAAACAAAAGAATTACCTTGTACAAACAAAAAGTAGGTCCGGGTCAAGAACGAACGCCGTGAGGAACTTACGTGCATAAAGCCAAGTTGCATTGCTAAGGACACAGTAACGTACATGCTGTGAATACAAAGGGGGATCTAGTGAGATTAAAGGCTTTTTTTATTGTATGGGGTATTTTTTATTATTTTTTGGAAATAAATTTTAAATAAATTATTAAATGGAGTAAATTGTAATAGATGTTATCATTTTTGAGTTAGAAATTCTAACATGAAACTTTTTTATTTTTTAATTAAAGTTGTAAAAAAAATTACAAATTCAATATAAATTTTTAAAATAAATTATGACTTTAAAATTGTAATAATTTTATTTTTTTTTACAATTTTAAAGTTGTATGACTTTTTTTTTGGGTGAGTTTACAATTTTAAAGTCCTATAACGTTTTTTTGGGGTTTATACTTTAAAGTGTGTTATCCTTTTTTATATATTTTTAAATTTAGTAATTGTTTTATTTTTGTTTATATTTTAAAAAAATTGTAATTTTAATTTAACTATTTAAAAATAAAAATATTTTTTATTTTTATAGTTTGATTTAATATTTTGAATATATTTTTTATAAAGTTTTATTTAATATTTTATTTATTTTTACTATGTTTTTATTTAATATATTTACTATATTTTAATATATCTTCTTCATACTAAGCTGCTTTGAAGTCGTCCTCATTGGTACGATTTCTAAAGTTCTAAGTCGTGAGCTATTTTTACAAATGAATAAGATATTAATTAATGCATCAAGTCATATAATAATAGAACACCGTGAATAAAATAATACAATTAACATGTACCAAGTATAATAGAACATGCACCAAGCTTCATCAAATAATAGAACATGCAGTAAATAAAATAATAGCACATGCACCAAGTGAATAAAATAACAAGAGATGCAGCAACTGAATATATTAAATAAAAAATAGCAAAATTAAATATAGGAAAAAATTATTAAAATATTAAATAAAAAATATTCAAAAAATATATAAAATATTAAATCAAATAAAAAATATTTTTACTTTTAAATAGTTAAATTAAAAAATTATAATTTTTTAAAATATAATTTAAAATAAAACAATTACTAGATTTAATTTTGCTATTTTTTATTTAATATATT
>PYAF01002226.1:2888668-2907805 GCA_007407185.1 Glycine tomentella | reverse complement strand
TTGTTAAGGGAAAAAAGATTTTTTTAAAAAAATATTTAACATATTTACATATCAAACAATCAATAATATTTATTTTTATTAAATATATTATCTTGTTTTAAATTTCATCATATAAAATAATATGTGAATAATAGTAAAATGAAATGGTGTCATTTTAAAAAAATAAAAATATTTATAGTTTTATTATTTAAATTTAATCAAGATTTGAAATTTTTAACTTCTTTTTATTTAATTCAATTATTATGATAATCAATATAATAATAATTAGTTAATATATTTATTAGAAAATAATTGTTTGATTCTTTAGTATAAGACAATCAAAATTAATTAATTTAAATTACTTTATCAATAATATCATAAGTATTTTAGTTAAGATATATATAAAAATTAAAATTAATTTATAAAACAGAAGCAGAACAGAGCGAAACAACCCTTGCTTATGCGCACTCACGGGTAAAAACTAGTTTAAATATAAGAGCATCTTTAGTGGTAGATCCCAAATTGGAATCTTAGACCACTTTTTGATGGACCCCGTATCGCCACGTAGGATTGAAGATCTTTTAAGATATGTAACATTTTTTCCTTTATTGGTAGATCCCAAATTGAGATCTTAGATAATTTTAATGGGTCCCACATGAACTCCACTTTTAAATATTTAAAAATTAATTAAATTAATTAAGTAATTAATTTTAATTAATAAAATATGAAAAAAATATATGAATACTAATAAAGCATATAATTAATTTTAAGTAATTAATTTTAACTTTTAATTTTATTTTTTTCATTTTTTTCATCATGTCACATAAATTTTTTTTTTTTTAATTTCGTGCAGATCTTCAGGGTTTTTGTGAAAGATCTGGATCTCCACGTGGAGATCTACCTTTTCTCTTTAGTGGTGGATCTTGAAAAAGAGAGATCTTCAGCTTAAGATCCCTCTCCAAGATCCCCCACTAAAGTTGCTCGCTCAAATTTATCATTTCACCCAAGACGAATAAAATCTTAGGACTCTTTGTTTTCTTTTCATTTCTTTTGACTCAGTGGATCGGATCCCAATAGAAAAAAAAAAAAAAGCATGGCATTGAAGTTTCATGGTCCTAAATTAAACCACGACCTTCTCCTTATGAGTTGCATTGCTTTTTAAACATCTCCACAATTTCAACTGGATTGGCGTGGAATTGATAACCTAATAAATAATTTCCAATTCTTCTTCCCTCTGTACAGACCTAAATGTTTGAAATTTTGAGTATAAAGTATTTTCTTAGTGACATCACTGCTGAGACCTCTAATTTTATACTTTTGAAGATAAAGTAGCAAAAGGAACCCAAAATATCCTCCAACTTGGAATTTATAAATTCTGATCACGCAATGTTGAGACGCCACATCAATTTATCTCACTCTCTATTTTAAAACCATGTCAGCAAAATTTTAAAATTCATACTATATAAGTTAGTCTCCTTGAGTTCCCATCATACAATTTCGCATCTTTAAACATTTTCATGATGTAATTTGTCTTACATTTTAGTAACTACTTTGGTTACACTTCCAACTTTTTTTGTCGGGTTTTTTGCTTTGCTCATATCACTCATCTTTCATGATGTAATTTCTCAACTTTTTTTGTCTACTTTGTACAATTTAATATACTATGTAATATGTACCACTTACCCCTCTTTTATGTTCATTGTTTAATAACCTCTTCCAATACTTATTCCTCTTTTTTTTCTTTTTTTAGTAAAACAATTTGTTAGATGAAAAGAAACAAAGCTTGAACACACATATACAAAAGCTAAGTGGTATATATATAGTTTGAGACAAAGACATAAAATAGGCTAAGGTTTGAGCAATATATATAACGCTACATAAACAGTATAGCCAGATACAATTATTAATTATTTGAACACATCAAGATACAGATAAACCAGTATGCATCCATCAACTAAAATGCGTCAAAGTATTGTTTGAGAAATGGGGTCGCTTACTTGCCAAGATTTTTAGAATATAATACAATAGCTTAGTTTACAGATTTTATTCTTTTTGGGAGGTGTCAATGTATATGCTTGGTTGAGTTAGGATCAGGGATAAGAGGGGGAATGCTGCTATAAACCAGTAATAAGAAAATCTGGTTGGTCAGGGTATGTATTTGTAGCACTTGTGCTTAGCAAGTTTGTAAAGGTTGGGTAAACCTTATACCTTTTTCCTCTTTCTTTAATGAGTGATTAATTTTTTGCTGATAAAAAATATTGTTTGAGAAAAGTAAATACAAGCACATAAATACATTGAATTTCAGAGTACAAATTGTTGTCTGTTGATCAGGCTTGACGCTGCTGAATCATGAGTTTAAACTCTAGAGATTACGTATGTTAGATACATTATTTTTAGGATTTAATCGGAAACAAGAAAAAAAAGAAAAAGAAGAGAACAATGGAGAAGAGAAAAGCTTTTTTTTTTTTCTCAATGTGTCAAAGTATAGGGAAACATATGCATACTTTAAAAAAACAGTTAACTAATACAATTTTATTTTTTTGTTGAATACATCATGATACAAACAAACTAGTATTCATCCATAAACTCAAATGCATCAAAATACAAGCACCTAAGTAGGCTGAATTTTGGCATAGAGATAAGATAAAGTATACACGTTAACTCAAATACAACAAAGGATATATATAATAAACCCAAATACAACCACACAAAACACACAAAATAGACCCAATGACTAAATTAAAGACATTAATAACAAAATCATGATATTGTGAGGGCAAACAAATTAGTGAGGAACACGAAGATAGAGAGGTATATGATTTTGAGAGTTTGGTGGTGAGTCCCAAACAGAGAAAGCACTAGAAGAGTTTAACCACTTGTGTGTCATTTCAGGATAGTGACGATCAATAACATCCTTTAGGCTCTCAGTTGTATTCACCCATTCCAGTCCCTTCTTGGTATATGTCTCTTCATTAAAGTTGCTTGTGAAGAACCTGTCAGCTTCTAACCTCCTGCAAATGGGCAAAACATTTTATTCATTACTATAATTTGCTTTACAAAATCCTTCACAAAAGCTTAAAGATCTTAGTCTATGTATCACACCCAATATGTATCATATCCTTTAGAATTAAGAGCTAAAATGGAAGTTTTTTATTTTGTATGGTAGAAACAATTTATAACCTACTAATAGTTTGTTTAATACCATGAAATGCTATAAAATAAGAAATTTCACATTTTCCCCACTGATCCTTTTATTCACTGTTCAACTAATTAGTTCCACTGCTAATTATGCCTCCAAGCTTTCTATTACTAGTAAAGCTTACAACCTAGAACTGATATGATTGTTGGAAGTATTCAATTTTTGGAAGGTGTATATAAACATAAGTTTAAAAAAGGGTGCTTTTAATTGCTTTTACCTGGTTGCCATGAGTAGGAATATGACAAAAGCTGTCTCACTGATTGCAAAACCCTTTATTTTCTTTTCTGCCATGAGGCCTACCAGTACATCAAGTTCTTCAACATCATCACCGTATACCTCTTGCAATACTTGAATTGCTTCCTTGTCATCTGTTAAATCTTCCCACTTGGAGATAGGTATCAACAGTAATGCCCTCCTGAATTGGTTGTATCTAGCCACACTCCTCTCTCTATCTCTATAAACTGCAACATTTATATCATATTATAGAGAGATATAAGGTGAGTATAGGATGATTAAGAGAGAATGAAAGAGGGAAAAAGTAGTGGGTTGAATCATTTATCGATAAAAAAACAAATAAATTTATATCATATTATTTGTTTATATAATTCCTACTTCCTAGTCCCTTGTGCACATAATTTAATAAAGAGTGATTAAGATTAGATTAGAATAAAACTTTAACATACTTTCAAGAGCAGCTAGATCCACATGATCAGGCCTATCTGTGCCATCTATGTTTTGTGGTACGAGGTCTCTGAGCCACTCAGGGTAGTTCCAAAGCTCTAGTGCCCCACAAGCTTGGTGACCCATTGACACAAGTTGCCTTGCAACTCCTATTTCAGATAATGATTTTTCTCCTTGCAGTCCAATCAAATTCTTCATAGGAATTCTGCAATACCAAATAAGAAGGATTTTTCTTATTAAGCATTCAGATGAATTAAAATAACTTTTTTTAGGAGTGGTGCTCATATGAAATATTGTAATATATATTGGGGGGAAATTGTGATGCTATATAAAAATGTTATTATCATACTCTTTGACTAATGGTGGAGATTTGTTGGGTCCTGGAGTAGCGGATATGTCTCTCAGCTGTAGGTTATCAGGTAGGAGTGAGTGCATTCTATAAACAGTCGCAAATTCCTCTGTTAGAGAGTATGTGACACCATGATTTTCTGGTCTCTTAAGACCCACTAATCCTCCCAGGATGACTCCACCAACATGCCCAAATGTATCCTTAAATTTCTTCCCTAATAATCCATACCTGAAAAACAATATGTTGGACTAACAATTTTTTTTGGAAATAAATTATATGTTATTTTCGTTATCTTCATGTTTGTCAAAATAATACTTTAGTTTGGCTTACTTTTTATTTATACTAAATGTGGATTGAAATCACCAATTATTAATTTTCAAAACAGAGAAAAGGCATTGTTAAATACTTTTGTTCTACATATATTATGATATAAAAAAATTAAGTATACACAATCTTATGGTTTTTTTCTTTACAAAATTAATTTGTTCGTATAAAATAATATAAAACGACTTAAAAATATTATGAAGAGGATATAATATTTTTAATTTAATTTGTACATTCTGTGAAAAATGAAAATCTTGTATTTTTCTTGCATGATTTTTATT
Organism: Glycine tomentella; assembly: GCA_007407185.1. NCBI lineage: Eukaryota > Viridiplantae > Streptophyta > Magnoliopsida > Fabales > Fabaceae > Glycine > Glycine tomentella. The sequence goes on along the minus strand of PYAF01002226.1, from coordinate 2,902,992 downwards.
GTTTTTTTATGGTATTCCAAATGAAAATATAATTTTGGTCCATAAAATTTTTAAAATGATACAAAGTTAACTTGTGACATTCTGAGTCTTACCAATTGGCACGCATGCCTGCAAGTAAAGTATCAGTTTTAAGGAGCTCTACAGTCCAATCAATGGTATGAACCTTTGCAATCACAGCTGAGGTCACCAATCTGGCATGGCGATAAAGTTCTTCATCTCCCAATTGAGGATAATGTTTCTGAATGAGTGCATTAAAATAGAGACAGATGTACATAGTTAGTATATATTTTCTTTACATGTGTATATATATAGTAATTATGACATGAATTTTGATATATATTGTTGGTGTTTAAATAATAATAAAAAATTGCCAAATTATATAATTTAACCTTAATTAGTATCGTTCCTCTTCACCTTATTAAGGGTGTTAAGTAAATGCCTCTCTCTCTCTCTCTCTCTCTCTCTCTCTCTCTCTCTATATATATATATATATATATATATATATATATATATATATAATATACACACCTTGAGATTGTCACAGACTGCATTGTGTTCTTGAATGAAAAGGGCCTGCAATGTTGAAACACCAGCCCAACTATTGCGGATGTCACCTGCAATTGCTGTTCCATTTTCATTATGAAGAAGGTGGCCATCCTTTGATATCTTTATCTTTCCATCTTTGAAAGTTCTCACTCTCTGTAAAACTTCTCCATTGCTTCCATATACTACGCTTGCATCCCTATTTTTTTTTACAACAAAATCCATGCAAAGTTAAAGGTCTTATTCAGAGAGCAAGTTAATTTAATAATTAACTTCTAGTTTTGATTAATGGAACTATAGACATAAATCTCAGCTCTTCAAAGGTCATAATGAAGCTATACATAAGTTTACAGTTACACGTTTTATAATCACATGTATGATGTTGTCATTAATGTCATACATATATACAAAGTGATTCCAGATGATGAAATAAATACAAGGTGCAAGGCTGCAAGCATAGTTAAAAAAATTATGTTGCGCACTAAAAAAATCTATTTATTAATGGTTAATTGTTTGATTTGGTTTGGTTGATATACTATTTTATTAATAAAGATAAGATAAGACATTACATCATAACTAGTATTTTGTTTTTTTTTTTTTAGAAAAAGTAGTAGTATTTTGTTATTGAAAAAAACAATACATTACATCATATCATTAGCATTGAGTTATTATATTTATATTGATAGTTTTGTTTTTAGTCGACAAATTTTATATCAACAAATTAAACAAGTTTAACAACTAACCATTTATATGCAATTTCTTTTTTGTTTTGTTTTCGACGTTAATAATTTGGTCATGTATTATTTTAATTTATCTTGGCGATATAGTTTAGTCAGCATCTTATATAAACTTCATATGGATTAATTATTTACAATTATCAGAATTTCTTAATTTTCTCGATTCAAGTAACTTGTTAAGAATTAAGCTATGGAAATTAATTTTATTCCTATTATTGCTCCCAATCCCTTTTCCATTTTTTATGGGGGTCGTCATCTTCCTATCCTTTCTAGTGAAACGCATGTGGAAGTCCTCATTTTCCATGTTTTAAAGGCTTAATTCAATTATTTATTCTTAATTTTTGACAATTATTTATCAAAAATTAAAAAGTTGAAAGTAAATATTAGAATTAAGCTTTTTTTTTAAAAAAAAAATCCTTCAGCCGCCAATAATACTTTTTAACCCATGTAGTATCTTTTTGTGATCTTCAAACTCGCTCCACGACGTTAATATCTTCAAACACGTCACAAGTTTATGTATGCACGTAGTATTAAACTTAAAAAGTACCCTTGACCCACAAAATCATGATAATATAAAACCACCGTACCCCTCCCAATTGAAGAACAAGATATGTAGTAGGACAAACAAACTCTAACCAAACACATTACTTTCGGCCACCCCAAATGAATAAACCTTTTTGTAGCCTCCAAATGTTATTAATAATTACTTTTGATTTAATCATTTTAAATAACCTGCAATAATAATAATGGAAAGTAAAACACAACCGGCAGAAGAAGTTACTATATATGTTAAATTGGTAGTGTGAGTTTCTTTATATCCTTTAATAGATTGAGGCACGTGCACCGCCATAGATATAATTGCTTAAGAGAAATAAAAATCTTACCACCAAGGTGTACGGATGTTTGATGATCCGGATTTGATCTCAAAGAAGCCAGTGGGAATTTCCTTTGTCTTGTAGAATTTGAAAGATCTGAGAGGGCATTGGCTTGCAACTTCTCTTGGTGCAATGAGTTCAATCTATATACATGTTAAATATCTTCTTGATTAATTATCACAACATGAAGTAAATAAAAAGGCATAATTTTTATGTGTATTGATTTTAGTATTAATTTTTTGCACTATCATGCAATTGAAAATCACTGTACATATGACTTTAATAATCTTTTCATGCTTAATAATCTATGTTTGGATGAATATAAAAAAAAAATATTTCCATTGCATTTGAATGCTTTTTTTCCAAAAAGATAAATAAATCACACTTTTTGTTCATTCTAATTAAATTCATGATGATAAAAAATTCTAATTAAATTCATTCAAAAACATTCTTATTTGTTTCCAAAAAAATTTTATATATGTAATGTCATAAATCTTATGAGAACAAACTAAGGTGGTTTATTTTTTTATTGTCCAGTGGGCTAGTGCTAGTGGTTGAAGATTGCATCATTGGATAGTTCACAGTCTAATATATAATTCTTTTAATATATATAATATATTACACTTGTGTGTGACGTGTTTGAGTAGGTGAGATCTGTATAAGACTTGAAAATTTCTAGACAGAGATACGATCATACAGGGAAAAGGTAATTAATATATATGGCTGCCCAAATAAGTATTTAAAAGAATATTTTCTTAAGCAACATTTAAAAATTAATTATTGTCCCAGTATATACGTAGGTATAATATATGGACCTGGTTTGTGTCCTCAAGATGATCGATCCAATCATGAATCATAAATTGAATCCAAGAAGCTGCTATCACATTGAATTGCTTCCCAGTGTCCTTGTATGTCCTCCTAGCTAGTAGTTTCGTGGCTACCACCATTGGATCAGGTTTCAATAGCTGCACACAAAAGATTAATTATACTTTCAGATTCCCCACCTTGAGAGGGATAAACAAAATTGTCTACAATCCAACCCGTATCGATCCCTTCCTCACACAACACTCACCAGATAATATGCCATCCGAAGCTAGAAAATACAAGTATACCCAATCTTAACATATACAATCAAATCGTGAGCAGATGCGCAATCATCATTCCATACTCAAATTATCTCAATTTATGTTTTATCATATTTTTTGCTCACGGGTAGCATAAGCAAGATGCATATCCTAGTAAAAATACTAGAATGGTAATATTTTTCTTTCTTATAATTTATTTTCTTATCTTAAAATATCTAGTCTCAACCTATTAATTTTTTAGGCTTGTATCATACAAAAGATTCTATCAAAGTTAGTATTTAGAATACATTAAAGCTTTTTTTTTTATAATGTATATTAAAGCTTTTATATATTAAAAACATATATATATATATATATATATATATATACATTTCTCATATACTATTTAATAATAATTAAATAGTATAGTACTTTTTAATAAAATTATTTCACTTTTAATCAGTTGAATCAGGTATACTTTAGGACTGACATTAAAAAAAAATTACAAAATTTGTTAGCTTTGTATGTATATAGGATGAGATATTAGTTACTGTTGTTGACCTTTTTTTTCTGATCCACAGGGAGAATATTTCTGCCAAAGAAAGTCCCTTGGCTGCCAGCAACTTCGTTGAAGGGGTCATTATATTTTCCATCAGCTGTTCGGTATGGAAAATCAGAAGGGTTAAACCTAATTCCCACTGGTGTTGTTCCAACGTTGAAGAGGTTGTACTCCTGATGAAGGCGCCGGCGAATCGCCAGGTACAGTAGCCCTAAGAAAACAGGCAAGCGTGGCCATATCCCCAACTTATCAATGGAGTGCACAATCTGTGTAAGTCATGCAAGTAAAAAAAAAAAAAAACCATTAATGATAATCATGTCAAGATTTTAAAAAATTATAAGTTAATCACATCAGCTGTATTTATTTACAGTTTCTCCTTATATTAAGAATTACAACAAAACTACAAATGCAAACACAATCGTAATTTAAAACCTTAATAAATGCATTAGAAATTAACTAACATTTATCGATAAAAAATACATTAGAAATCAATTAGTTGATCCATGAACATATATCATATTATTGCCGTATAATAAGATGGAGAGGGGGGTTGTTGTACAATGAAGAGGAAAGCATCTATCATGGTCATTCTGGCCACTGCTTCATGGAAGTCTTTGTGGATAAAATGACGGAGAAAATTTGCAACCAAAGCTCTAATGGGATCTGTTACTGCAGACCACATGGTTGCTACTCTTTTAGATGAAACAAGAAGGCTAATTAAGTTTCACGAAATGTAAATATGAATGTGTGTATCGTTGGCTAAGGTTGCATTTGTATTTATAGGCACAATTGGGTAAGTAGTTTTATACTTGCAATTTAGCCTCGTGGCTACGAGGCTGATCAAATCTTCAGTCTTGAGTTCTAACTACGTCATTGAAACCCATAGCTGATCTTATTTTATTTTCTTTTTTGTTGAAAATATGTAAAATATTTATAAAATATCATTATATATTAAAAAAAGACTTTGATTTTTCTATATACCTCTTAATTTATTTCGTTCTCTTTTTCTTTGTTCTCTCTGTATTCATTTCATTCATTTTACATTAATTTTTCACCTTCTGTGAGGAGGAAATAAACGTTATTTTTTTATTTATGCAAAATCTAAAAATGAACATTTTACTTGTATCTCTTTATTAACGATTAATTGATGATCTACAAAATCTAAAAATGAATTAACTCTTTCATTTATTTTTTATTTTTGCAAAAAATTTAAAACGACATTTTTTTTTAAAATCGAGCCAATTAGCGAAAAGAAAAATAATGGGAAGTACAACTATAGTTTAGGGAGCAATAATAGAAAACAAAGTAACTAGTACAAAGTAATTGGTCATATTAAGATTAAATTATTTGAATATTATTTAAATTTAATTTTTTGATAAAAAATAATTTTTTATCAGATCTTATTTATTTTTATTAAGTTTTAAATTAATTAAAAATATTATGTATAGAAAGTTTAAGAATAAAACAAAAGAATTACCTAGAACAAACAAAAAGTAGGTCCGCGTCAAGAACGAACGCCGTGAGGAACTCACGTGCAATAAGTCAAGTTGCATTGCTAAGAACACAGTCACGTTCAGTGAATGCAAAGGGAGATCCAGTGAGGTTAAGGGCTTTTTTTTTTTTATTATATGCGGGTATTTTTTTTATTATTTGAGATAAATTTTAAATAAATTATTCAATAGGATAAATATTAATAAATTTTATAATTTTTGAGTTAAAAATTGTAACAGAAAACTTTATTTTTTAATCATGACTTTAAAATAGTAACAAATTTTGTTTTTTATTTTATTTTTAAATAAAGTCGTAAAAAAATTAGCTGTTATGGTCGTATTGCTTTTTTTTTTTTCTTTTACGACTTTAGTCGTACGACTTTTTGGGGGTTTACAAGTGTTATATTTTTTTACATTTTTAAATTTAGTAATTATTTTGAATATATTTTTTATATGATTTTATTTAATATTTTATTAGTTTTTACTATACTTTTTATTTAATATATTTATTATGTTTTAATATATCTTCTTCATACTAAGCTGCTTTGAAGTGGTCCTTATTGATACGACTTCTTAGTCGTGAGCTATTTTTACAAATGAATAAAATATTAATTAATGCACCAAGTCATATAATAATAGAACACCATGAATAAAATAATATAATTAACATTGGATAAGTATAATAGAAGATGCACCGTCAATAATTAAAACATGCATAATAAAATAATAGCACATACATGCACCAAGTTTCATCAAATAATAGAACATGCAGTAAGTAAAATAATAGCACATGCGTGAATAAAATAACAAGACATGCAGCAACTGAATATATTAAATAAAAAAGATAGTAAAAATTAAATATAACAAAAATTAATAACATATTAACTAAAACAATATTCGAAATATATATATAAAACATTAAGTCAAATTAAAAAATATCTTTATTTTCAAAAGGTTAAAATTAAAAAGTTACAATTTTTAAAAAATATAAACAAAAATAAAACAATTACTAAATTTAAAAAACTGTAAAAACAATAAAAAAAATGATAACATAACTTTAAAGTGTAAAAAAAAAAGTACGACTTTGAAGTAGTAAGAAGTAGCTATTGAGTCGTAATATCAATTTAAAAATAAAAATAAAATTTATTAGAATTTTAAAGTTATAAATTTTTTTTAAAAAAAAATACGCTGAATTCATAAAATATTTTATAATTTTAATTAAAAATAAAAAATAAAATAAAAGTTGGACAACATTTATAATTTCAAACTCATAAGTCTTAACATATATTACTACTTATCCCATTTAATAATTTATTTAAAAACTACTTCCAAATCATAATTAAAAAAAATACCCCAATACAGTAAAAAAAGCCCAGATTAAAATGCAACGTCTCCTGATTTTTTTTTTTTTTTTGAGTAGCTGAATTTCTATTAGAAAAGTTTTTATAATTTAGTCTCATAATGTCTCAAACGGGATTATTTTCGAAACATTTGTGGGAAGAAAGAAAAAATAATAATTGAATTTTGAAGTCTCTTTTGACTTTAATGAGCTTCTGAAACTTATCTTACTAAAAATATGTTTGATTCGTTAAAAATATCATGAAATTGGTCAAGATAAAAAAAGTAATACAAGATAAAAATATAAATTATAAAACTTATTTTTTTTAATCATGTATAATTGTTTGAGGAATAATGGACAATACAACTAAAATAATATTTTTATTAAAATATCTAATATTAATTATCTTAATATAATTTAATTATATCAAATTGAATGTGTTTATTGAAATAAAAAGAGAGAAAAATTAGAATTTTATACCTAAGGACAAAAAGTTATCTCATAATTTTTTAGTGACATAAATTACACATGTTATCTCAACCTCATTTGCTAGATTTGTGTTGTTCCTTAATTTATTTTTAAATCAAATGTGAAACAAAAATATTTATTTTATTTAATATCATAATTTTTTATTTAAGACCACATAGGTGGACGTTAATTAGCACACAAGAAACAAAGAACAGGACATTAAATTAAAGTATAAACAAATTGGGAGTCCCCCATTCCACTTGCCTGATAAAGCAAGAAAAGGCAAACACCAACAAATTAAAGCATAGAGAGCACCATATGACTTAAATTATTAAGAATTAGTCACTCCCGAAATCTAATAAACGGCATAAAACCAGATCCAAAATTAGTCACTCCCATACATGCTGTAATTTGTATGTTTGGATTAAAGTTGGAAACCCTCAAAATTACTATTATTTCTAAGGCAATAAATTTTTGCTTCCCATTTTATGCATTGGAATTCGCAAATATAATTTTGTAATTTTAAATATAAAATATCCTACTCTGTCAAAAAAAAAAATCCTATAGTAAAACAATAACAATAATATTGATCCGTTAACGATACTAAAATCAAATATGCTCATGGAGTCATAGGCATCCAGAGTTAACCTAAAACGTTCGCATCATCAGCATCCATATTAAATAATAAATAACGTTTCATAAACTCAATAGGTAGCACTGATGAAGAATTGAAGATACCCAACGAGAGAAATCGTATTGGTATCCATGTAAACAACAATAATAATAAATAAAATAAAATAAAAACACATCCAACAAATTGTGAAACTGCTCACAGATCCAGAAAAATTGGCACGTAATCAGCAAAAAGCAACGAGCTAGACGGAAGTGGAAGCTAGCAAGCTTGAAAAATGAAAATCCATAAGATTGATTTTTCCCATGCATTTATTTGCAAGGAACCAACATTTCAATATTAAGGAAATATAAGATTGGTGGCATTGTTAAGAAAAAAAGATCAATTCGATTCTTTATATTAATAAACTAATAATTAATATTTATTGATAAAAATATTTTAATATTAAATGTTAAATTTTATAAAGAGATCTAAAAAGACATACCAAGAGAGAGAGAGAGAAGGTTTGTAGGCTTTCTACTATGAGAGAGAGAGAAGAGGAAAGGGGTTTATTATGAAGGGAAGAATTGAAGGAGCGTTTCAGCCTTGCTTATTTTTAATTAAAAAAATTATTAATTCTTAATAATAAATTTGAACTCTATAATATAATCAATATCTTGGTGATGATATTTTTTTTTAAAAGGAAAATATAAACTGTAGAAGTAGTACAGATTAGGCAAAACCTATTAGCCCTTGAAAACAAAAGCCATTGAAGTGACTTGTATGATCAAAAAATCGATAAGCAAGGCAACGGGGAAGTGCACCAAGAGAAGAAAAAGAAACCAGGTTTAGTCCCTGATTTGTATAACAACCAATTGTTAGGGCAATTAAATAAAAAAAGAAATAAGTTTTTTATGTTATTTATTGATTAAATATAAGGGGTTAATTATTAGAATTTGATATAAATATCATACTCTAGAATCAACTTATAATTGCAAATAATGAAAAAAATCTTATTATTATTTTATTAGTTTTTGAAGATAAAGAATACCATTTCATGTTGTTCAGATGTTAAATGTTAAGAAATATTGTTAAACATGAAGAAAAAAAAAATGCCAGACAACATGCAATGAATTATAACTTTTTAATTTTTGTGAAATGACTTTTTGATGACTAATTATATGTTGAAATTGTTGATAAATATAAATTGATAGAAAGAGACATGCTTATATGGTATTTTTTTAAAAAATAAATTGACTGATAAAACAGAACCTAAGTCTGGTGAATCATTGCTTCACGTCCTCTTAATTCTTAATACTATCTTTTTACCTTTTCGTATTAGCTAATCACTTATCATTTATTACCCATAAATTCTATTTTTACTCTCTCTTTCGTTTCTTATTATAAGCTTTCTTACCACTAAAATTATTTTCGTCAATGCTAAAAACCTAAACTTGCTATGTTCATTTTTTTCCTGTAAAACTATTTTTTTAATTTAATTTTAACATTCACTCCATCTTTCCTACAATTTTACCTTCATCGGCAATAAATTCTTGTGATGTACTATTAATATTGTTTTTGGCTACCAAGTGATCTGAACATTCTAAAAATTTATTGTGATGTGTGAAATATGTCTTGTATTATCGCATATACCTAACACCTAACAATATAAATACCTATTTTTGAAAAGTTTATGTACCACTTTTTTCTTTTTTTTCTTTTGAAAAATGTGTTTTTAAATTTGGATTTTTCTTACCAAATTTTATTTTAACTTTATATTTTTAAATAATGAATTTAGTTTTGCAACATAAAAAATATATAAATGTAGTTCCTCAACTTTTTAGCAATAAAAAAACATTATTAAATATTAAATTTAGACATGTAAAGGGACTAAATTTACATATTTTTAAAGTAAATTTATCAATATTGAATAAAGGGATCAAAATCAAGTTTAAGTGAAAATAAAAATACTAAAAATATATTTTGTTTTTTCTTTCATATATAATTTCTTTGTAGAAAAATACTATTTGATAGATTTTTCTTTTTTCTAATGCTACATACAGCCGGCAGAGAAACGTGGGGTTGCGGCAAGGGTCATGAAATGAATAAGTCAAAGTCAAATGAGCATAATTCGATATACGTCATAAGTATTTTTAAAACACGGTGTGGGTGGATATGGGTCTGGCCTGGATGAGAGATATAACTGTGTTGAGTAAGTGATTTTAATCCTCTTTTTTATTGCAAATTATTAAAACACTGTGTCAGTGTCTCAGGGATGGGGCTAAGGGATTTGTTGAGGGTAAGTGTGTATGATCAGTAATTGTAATATTATTTTATTTTAAAATAAATGTTATTTTATACATAAAAAAATTAATAAAGAGACGAAAGAAAGTAATAATTTTATAAAACAAATATTATTAAATAAATAAAAAGTAATATTAATATTATATTGAAGAGTCAAATTTAATATTTATTTTAAGATTGTTTTATTTCAAATCTAACACTTATTTTAAAAATAGAGGACTATCCAAGAATTATGAAGTTCTAGAAGCACTCCATGAAGGGTTTAATAACAAGGTTCAAAGTTAAGTTCAAGATTAAGAAGGAGTTGAAAAACTTTCTTTGAATAGCTTTAAAAGACTTGTGACAAGAGTTAGAACTCAAGTTCTTCAAGACCACATCAAAATTACCTTGTATCTTGTGGACAAACATAAAGAAGCACACCAACTTAATGCAAACATAAAAGAAGTCATGTTTGTTGTAATACCAGATTCCTGTAATAGATTACTTAGACATTTTGTAAATAGTTTCTGATACCGATAATCGATTATGAAGCACCTTGCGAAAGGGAACCCTATTCTTTAATCGATTATCATCTTCTGTAATCGATTAAACAGTGCTAGAACGCTTGGATTTAATCGATTGCAAGTTGAATTAATCTATTATTTTCGGTTAAAATCGTAGTGCTTCTATATAAATTTTTATTATTTTGGTAATGGGCTTTGATATTACCAAAAATAAGCCTAAACTTGTGTTTTAGGTTATCATTAGAGGCTTAGCCATATAAATACTCAGACTATGTTATTTTTGGTACAACTTTGATTAATGAAATTAAGCATTTGCTTGAATTGAGAGCTTAACTTTTTGTTGGTTCTTGATTGAAATCAAATTGATTCTTATCAAAGAAGTTTTCCTTTGTGACAAATTCTTCTCCAACTTATTGCTCAGTTACAAATCATAGCGTTATTCATCATCATCTTCTCAATCTTTTCCATTTCTATTTTTTTTAGGTTTCCAAACAATTATCCATGGAGTCTTGAAATTTGTATCCGAAACAATCCAAACCAAGCGTCCATGCCTTGTTAGTCATAAAAAACATATGGAATAACTTACAAAAGCTAGACTAAAGGTAAAGTAAACAAGTTAAATTTTAGGTTCCATCAACAAAAAGAAAATATTTGTTACTCTCTTTGGTACTTTTTATAAGATCTATAATATAAAATATTGATACATTATTTATTTATTTTTTCCATAAAAATGTCCCTAATGCAGTGTCACTAAAATTGGTCTGGTCATTGACCCAATTGAGGTAATGGGTTAGTGCCTAACCGATAGGTCAGTAATAGTTCCGATTTGGTCCAGTATATATTAAAAATTTAAAATTATATATATAAGTATATAACTAATATTATTTAAGTAAGAAAAACTTATTTATACTCCAAAATTTAAAATAATAATCGATAATAATCTAAAGTTTCAAATAAAAAATAAAAAAAATCCAAAAAAAAGTAAACCAAGACCAGTTGGACTGGCCGGATTTAACTGGGTCAATTACACAAACAATCTAATTACAAAATCGAACCAGTTAGTCTATCAGGTCCCGATCCGACCGAACATATTGTTATAATTGTGCCTTCATGTAAGTCAAATATAGATTGACATAAAATGAGAAAAACATAAAGTCCTAGTGTTAATTGTTTTTGTTTATATGGATAGTTTTAAAAAATATTAAATTAAAATAAATTTAGTTTTCTGAACTAAATTATTATTAGTTAATTATAATAAGCATGAAAAGAAATATTTAAAGTAAAAAGATCACATATGTTTGATCAAGAGATCCAACATATAACTCTTATTTAAAGGAAAAAGCAAAATCTTTTTTAAAATTATTTTTAATCTCACTTACTTAAATCGATCCAAGTAGTTTATAAGTTATTTTTACTAATTTATAAGTTAGTTTGATCAAATTTATGTCTATAAGTTATTTTCAGTTTTTTTTATGTCTATAAGCTTGATGCATAAGCCTTTAGATATTATTTCTCGTTTCTTTTTCATTAATTTGAATTAATTTAGACATATTTTTTTTAGTAAAGTTCATATTTTTATATTTCTAGACTATATTACCATTTTCTATTATTTTCCATATTGGAAGGAGAAATTTTAATTCTATGAGAAGTTGAATATTAATTCAACTCAAATAAAGATGGAGAAAAGTAAGGGTGACAAAATGGGTCAATTTAATCAGTTTTGTCATTGATATGTTAAAAATAAATTGTCACATGTTAGTTTATCTTTTGTTGATAGGATACAAGTTTTGATTCCAGATATTTAATGTTGGTTACCTATGAATTGGTCAATTATATATTAAAAAAATAATAATTTAAACTTCTTATTTTAACACTAATTCAAATTGAGAAAAATTTAGTTAAAAAAAGTAAAGTATATTATTAATTTAACCTAAAAATTAAATATTTTTTAGTACATGCGAAACATAAAAAGGAAGACTGCTCCCCAACTTCCAACATCCAACATTGTTGAATGCCCTCCAATTAATACTCCTATGATCTCAATTAATAGAGGCTCCCCAACTTTACAATGTTTAGAAGAAGGGATGCAACTTCCATCTACATTAACTTTCACTTGAGCCATGCATTAGAGGAGGGTGCCATGCCTCATAGGAGTCTGCACCACACAATATTGACTTAAGGCACTTGGTCTTTGCAATTGTGAGATGCGCGCGCCATTCTACACACATAGGAGATATTCCAATGCTCCTTTGCGAAGACTTCAAATTTGAATATAAATTCTCCTATTAGAGGAATTCATTTTATAAAATAAACTACTATCAATAAAAACTTAAAAATAAATAATTTGATGGTTTAATTATTTTTCTTTAGAATATTACATTAAAATATTCATCAGTTAGCACAATCATAAAATAATAGTAAGAAACTAATCCACTTATAACTTTGGAATGATATATTATTTTTGGTGGAAATGTTTTGTATTTGCACACACACATATCAATTAAATAATCACAAAGATAAATGAACTACAAGAATCTAGCTTAGTTGAACAATATAATTTTCTCCTATTATCTCAATTGTAAATTTACAAGAGAAAGGTAAATTTTGACGGCAGCCACTACCTTTTTTAGTAAACAAAAAAAACATGTAACTTTCAACTTATAATTAATATAAAATAGATAATATTGTTTAAGACTTTGTTATTTTTAATTGTTAAATGATATCTAGGGGTATCTTTCTTGTCCATCCATTTAATTACACTTAATATTTCCATGACTAGTATTTAAAAGATTGAAATAAATCTCAATGGATTTTTTGAAATTATAAGATTTGAAACATGTTACAATTAAATTTTAGTTCATTTATGGTGTGATTTTAATGTATAAATAATTATTCTTTTATTTATGCAGGGTCAAAAAAGTATTGATACTCTCTTAACATTTGAAGGTACAGAACAATGACTCTATTAAAATTAGGTTGACCGTTGATCGGGTTCAATTTAGAACAACCGAATGATAATTTTGAAATACGACACAACTAAAATGCTTCAAATTTTGAAAACGTTTAAATTCAGTGTATACAAAAATCAAACAAAACAAAAAGGTAAGGACGAAACAGAAAGAAAGAAAAAAGGTTAGATATTGCAAGTGCAGTGCAACTTGAATAATGAATACTAAGAATACGACAAAGCTGTTTTACCTCAACATGCATTTTGAAAATAGTACAAGACGAATCAAGAAAAACGGGCAAAACAACTTAAACGAGAAGAAACAAAATAAATTAAAGATAATGACAGAAAAAACAAAAGTAGGTAAATAAACTATTTTTTATAAGAAATATATTTTATTAAAAACATTCCAAAACATAGAGCACCAGTACTGCTTAATGCAATGAATGGAATCAAAGGGCAAAATTATTACATATGTTTAATTATTATTTTTTGTTTAGATCGATAATGACTAATATTATTATATAATCGATCATAAACTTGTTCTTTATAGAAAATTAGTGTTAAATTTGTGCCACATAAGAGACGCATGTATTATTATAAATTCACAAATATTTTTTATTTAAAATATTTATAAAGTTGCATGAGAAATTTATTTTTAAGAATTTAAGTTATGTTAAATTTAAATATTTTTCAATTTTGGAATGTGAAATTATAAAATAATTTAATTATCGTATATAAAATAAAAATTTATTTATTTAGTAACATTAAAAATTTTTAAATAATATTTTGAATTATTTAAAATATAAAAATTAATTAAATTAGATTAAAAACGTTAAGTAACATATTTATTAAAAAAAATTAAATTTGTTATTTTACTTTTAA
>PYAF01002226.1:2878346-2888568 GCA_007407185.1 Glycine tomentella | reverse complement strand
ATAAATACATAATTTTTGTATAGAATAAACATATTACATTTATTTAAATTATTAATAATGTTATATATTTTTGTGTTATATACTAAAAATAATTATGCACATAAGTCTTATATTAATTATGGGTAATATAAATTTTCATACATTTTTAATTGATTTTACCAGTTGAATGGTATATAAAAAATTTGAATAATGATATATATATATATATATATCATTAATAATATATTTAAAAACAAAAATTAGCTTAACGCTACCTCCATTACCGCCATTTTTATTTATAATAAACAAATAAAATAACTAAATTATTGAGATTTTTAATAGTAATTTTTAAATTTATTTTATGGTTTTTTTTTTCTTCAAAGAAATTTGTTTTGAAGGTTGATTTTGCTAAAAATGAAATAAATAAATAAATAAATAAATAAAATTAACATTGATAAATTCATATGTATCGAGGAGGTAAAGCGAGCTAACCCACAGTGACGTGGCTTAACTAGGGTGGTTTGGTCATTAGAAACTGGTAATAAAATAGAGAATTGGCTAGCCAAAAACTCATTTATGAAAAGAAAAGAAAAATAATAGAAAACAACATTAAAAAAATATTGATTCATCTATAATTAATTCAAAAACAACCCACTTAGGGTTGGCAATTCTTGTTCACAGGTCGGGTTCGAGTTGACCCGAGTCTGATATGAACACGAATAGACTCAACTTGAACATGATACGATTAACAATTCGTCTTATAAAATTCAACTCAAACACGATCCGTTGATTACACGGGTTGACACAATACAACCTGAATCTAAGTATAACTTGTTTTTACACGACATGACCTGACCAACCTGATACGAGTAAAAATAAAATAATATTAATTCAAATCATATTTAATTTGTTTAATATAATTCAAATCAAAATAAGTTATATTTAATTTCATCATCCAATATAAAAACATAATTAAATACAACATACAACAAATGTCTCATTCTTACAATAACTTCTTCCATCAAAATATACATTAAGATTACAAATCCACAATTATTAAAATAAATGAAAATGATAGTTATGGGTCAGCGAGTTAACGGGTTATCCTGTAACCCAACACGATTTTTTTCGTGTTAAATTTTTTTAACTCGAACATGACCCATTTATTAAACGGGTTGACCTGAATATGAAAAAATCGTATAAGATCCGGGTCAGGTTGACGAGTCGTGTCACAAATTATCATCCCTAAACTTAGAACAACTTTAACCCATAGACTATGTGTCGCAATGAGGAAAGAAATAAAGTGAAGAAAATTAAAATAATTAGAGAAAATACAAATAGAATAGAAGGTTGATTTGTATGATTTGAAAGAAATAAAGTAAAAATAAAATGCTAAAGTTGTATGGTTTAAATGAAATGAGAGAAATGTATTTAATAAATATATAAAAATACTTTCTAAAAAATATAAAAATGCTATAATATTCCTGATATATTTAATGCAAGATATTGACCTTTTGACTTTATTTAATCCATTAAATGAATACTAATATATATAATCAAGATTGTCAAATAATCATATATGAGGGATCCTGATATGCTATTAGCCTATTATTAACATAATTTAATTGTTTTTTCTTAAAACAATTTTACCGATTATACATGGTCAATAGTCGATTAAATTTCAATAAGGAAGTTGTTAAAATTTTTTATAACGAAGATAAAAGAAGGCTGTTTCAAGCCACTTTCGACCTAATTCACACTAGTTTTTGGTTTTTCTATTACAGAAAACAGTCATTTTCATATGATATAAATAAAAACAAGATCTGAGAATCAGGAGCTCTAGGAATCATTTTGACATGTTGCTTTGCTAGATAAAAGTCTAACGGTGTATTCATTTGTAGAAGAAGAAAAAAAAATGGAAGAAATAACATTAAAATGATGTCAGATTCATCGTTTTATATTCTACTTTAATTTAAACTTTTTTTTATCTCAATCTATTTTCAATGCCAACTCTCACAAGACCACAATTCAAAAGGGTCCAAGAAATTTTTTAAAAAATATGGTTGTATAATAATTTTTTTATATTATTTGATGTTTTTATAACTAAATTGAAATTGTTATTTTATTTCACATTTTTTTTAAAATTAAGATGTGACATATGATTAATTAAAAGATATTATCATGTTGATTGTTAGTTTTTTATTCATAAGTTCATATTAAATAATTTTTTAACTCGCCTTAATATAAATATATATTAGATTTATGATAATAGATTAAAAATATTCTTTATAAAAGATTTATTTTTTTTAACAAAATAAGAAACATAAACAAAAATTAAAATTATAAAAGAAATAAATTAAATGTTAGTATATATATTAATAAACAAAAAATATATGTAAATTTTAATATTAAATAATATTTAATTTGTTGATGATAGATGATAGTGACATAATTTAATTTTTTTTTAAGAGACAAAATATAAATATTTAATTTTTCATGATGGATGATTGCACCAAATTAGATTATTATATTTTAGAGATAAATTATTAAATTAAATTAAATTATAATTATAAATTAATTTTATGTCATTATATTTAATATTTTGAATTTTTGATATATTTAATATAAATTTATATTTTTCTATATTTATTTATTAAATAATTAAACTAAAAATTATTTTCGATTTTTTTAAAAAATGAAAGAAAACAATTTTTACCAATTTTTTTAAAAAATAAAAAATGAAAACTTTACAATTTGAAAGTCATAAAAAAGTTTACTTCTGTCGAGTCATAACAAGGTCTTTTTTAAAAGATATTTTTCAATAACTGTAACATGTTTTATTTTTAAATAATTAAATTAAAAAATATTTGCAATTTTATAAAATATAAATGAAAAAGAGAAATACTAAATTAAAAAAATGTAAAAAAAATATAAAACTTTAAAATCGTAAAATAAAAAAAGGGAAGACATACAACTTTAAAGTAATTCCAAACGATAATAAAAATAAAAATACTCCAGATGGTAAAATAGACAATTATTTTTTTAGAGACATCAATATTGAGACCTCAAATTTTATACTTTTGGAGATAAAGTTGCAAAACTCCAACTTGAAATTTAATGTGAAGATGACACATCAATTTATCACACTCTCTAATATATTTTGTGGATGATGAATGATAATGATAAAATTAAGTTATTTTCTTCAAGAGAAAAATTATAAATATTTAATTTATTGATGATGGATGATAGCACCAAATTACATTATTTTCTTTGAGAGATAAAATATAAAATTAAATTAAACTATAAATATAAATTATTATTTTAAAATATATAGGTTAAATAAAATTATAAAAAAAAAGGTGACGAATTCCCCTACATGTTTATCCAAATTTGATAAACCCCAATTAGGATAGAGTTTAGTTTAAAAAATATAAATATATTTCTTTTAAACTTAAATCTATCCTCTTCATAAGGAATGAAAATGGAGATAATCAAACTTATTTTTATTTGTCTTGTTGTCATGTCTGTTTTATACATAGATATTTATATAATGTGATTTTTTAGAATAAATTAAATAATAAATGATAGTATAAGAGTAAATTAAATAAAAAATTATATAGCATTTTAGATTAATTTAATGTAATAAAACATATCATTTTTAATAAAATGACGTGTGTATTTTCATATCGTGACGATCCGAGTTATAACAGATTTGTTACAACCAAGATCATGACGCAAGTATTTAAATATAAACGAGCTCAAATTTATTATTTCACCCAAGAGGTATAAAATCTTAGGACTCTTTTTTTTTCATTTCTTTTGACTCAGTTGATCGGATCCCAAAAGAAAAAAAAAAGCATGGCATTGAAGTTTCATGGTCCTAAATTAAACCACGACCTTCTCCTTATGGGTTGCATTGCTTTTTAATCATCTCCATAATTTCAACTGGATTGGCGTGTAATGATAAACTAATTAATAATTTCCAATTATTCTTCCCTCTGCACAGACCTAAATGTTTGAAATTTTGAGTATAAAGTATTTTCTTAGTGATATCACTGTTGAGATCTCAAATTTTATACTTTTGGAGATAAAGTAGCAAAAGGAACCCAAAAAATCCGCCAACTTGGAATTTATATATTCTGATCACAGAATGTTGAGACGACAAATCAATTTATCTCACTCTCTATTTTAAAACCATGTCAGTGAAATTTTAAAATTTATACTATATCAGTTAGTCTCCTTGAGTTCCCATCATACAAGTTCGCATCTTTAAACATTTTTCATGATGTAACTTGTCTTTCATTTTAGTAATTACTTAGGTTACACTTCCAACTTTTTTTGTCGGTTTTTTTGCTTTGCCCATATCACTCATCTTTCTCAAGTTTAACTGTTAGGGACCAAACAACAAAAAAACACCAGTAAACAGTTGGAGGAATGTGTGTATTATTCACTGATAAAAGAAGGAAATAATCCCATTGCCACATAGCAAAGCTCCTTCAGAGACCATAACTGAATTCTAATTCTGATACCTCTCCCTCTCAACAACTTTTCCCTAAATACCCTCAGATCCCCTCTCACGTTTCTCATCCCTTCTTTTCTCACCCTTGTTTCTCCTAGCACACACCCTCCATATCTTGGGCCTCCCTCCTACTTCCAAGTCCACACTTCCAGAACTATCATTAAATTACATGAAGGTATCGCAAAAGATTTTCACAAAAAATAGAAGGAAAACAAATAAAGGGTGGTAGAGGACTCAAGTCATTCTAGGAAGAAAAAAAATGTGTACATTTAGAAATAGAATCCTAGCCAAGACACTTTCTTTAGTCCTTATTTTAAGTTTCATTCACTTCCATTCTTGAAATCACTAAACCTCAACATTTCACATCTCTTTCTTCTGTCCCCAATCAGAATCTACTCTTTCATGTTTTGAAAAGAAATTATGAACTTCTGATACTTAATTGGGGCTTCATTCCTTAGAAATATGGACTATTGTATCTGAAGTATAAAGGTACATGATGCTCCCATTGTCTAGGCTGCTTCTGCAACTAGAACCTATAGTATGGGAGAATTGTATCTTCATAAATGAAAGTTACAGAGGTTCATATATAGAGATACAAGAAGTTGGTACAACAACTAAACTAGAGACTGAAGAATAGGAGATCTGAATCCTAAACGAACCTACCGGATTATGATAACAATAAGCGATAACAACAATTTGAGTTTAAACTATTTTAAACATCTGAATTCTGTTATGACTCTGATAGGCACTGGATCAAACAGAAATGGAAAAGAAATAGAAACTGGACTAGATTTAGAGAGAAAGAAGGAAAAGAATGAATCTTTATTGAAGCTACTCACACTTACACAATTCTTGAGTGAATTCGAGGTACGCCTCCTACTAATTTCGTTGCTTACAAGCTGCCCTTACCACAGCCACCCACCTCCTATTTATAATTCCTAACCCTCCCACAGTTAGTGTAACTAACTATCTAACTAAGACAGAATTTTATTAACAGCTACAGAATATTACTAACAGCTTATCCTAGTCCTAGATCCTATCAGACTCCAGCAGAACCAAGAACAATCAGGTTCTAATACAGTTTCCTTACTGTTGTGTCGGGTCCCTTCCATTAAGCCTTCACTTTTTTTTCCTTTTTGTTGATCAACAGACAACAACAACAAACAAAAACAACAGCCTTATCTCACTAATATAAAATCCTTGAGACATTTGGATATGTATTTACTCAGACTTAATTCTCTACAATTACTATTTTAATCTTAATAAAATTGGTCACATCTTAGTTATATCATCATCTGCCTTCTATAAATTAACTTACCAATGTAGCTCAAATACATAATAGAAATCAGATATTACATACACACATACACACTGCCTATCTATAATTCTAGAAAGTTCTGGAAACATTTGGTAAATGAAATGAAATACATGAACAACTGCTGTGATTTTCTAATTATTTTCCTGTTCTGAACTCCCTTATGAAGTTTAGACAAGTACTGCATTTGAAATTCTGAAAACCCCTTTCTTCATTTATGTCCAGCACTACTCCGGTAGCAACTTCAGAATTTAGATATTTCTACAACACATTCAATCACTTTGGCAATGTGTGATCTGATGACTTGAAAACATAAAACGCAGTGGCATATATATTTCTTCTAGCGGCCTCACAGTCAAATTTAAGGTGCATGCATGGTTCCATAGCAGATCATAGTAGAAGATCCACATTCTACACTTGGGAGAAGTGGAAATTGGGTTGGCCAAGAGGAGGGGGAAGGAATTAAGTGATGGTTGCATTGTTTTCTTTACTTTAACAGCTGGATATGTATCAAAAACCATGTTTCTTGATGAAAGCACAGAACAAAGAACTTTTACTAAGTGCATTCCCATTCATTGTCATAAATCTAGTGAACCACTTCTGAGACTCTTCCATACACTGTCTTGCAAAGGGGTAACAACTAGGCCACTCAGGGAACAATATACGGTTCTGTGACAAAAAATGATCTCTATGATTTTCTACAATGTCAAGACTTTAGAGGCGCAAACAGTTTATATTTGTCTTCTATACACTTTCACCTGTCTTCTATTCAGAATTTACAAATTTTTGGCTTTTCAGAAAATTCTCATTTCCACTGTCTATACATTTCCATCTATTTTCTTCGTAGAATTTAGAGTTATATAGCTTTGCAAAAGAGGAACGTTCTCAGTAATTGATGATTCCTGGCTACCAACATTTTCCTCCTCCCCCTCCTCTTCCTTCTGTTCAGTTGCTTTGCCCCACATAACAGTATAAAACCCAATTGATATTATTGTGGCTCCAATTATACTGCAGCAGGAAAAATGTTATGCAAATGATAAGGCCAACATACTATGTCATTAAAATTGCTTAGCTTCTTTTCTATATCAGATATGCATCAGAAGCAGTAGAAACTCAAAGTGATTGCATGACTGTTTGGAACATTCAAAGGGTTTTAAAGACATTAATTAAGTACTCTAATTAAAACAGCATTTTGATCACTGCAGAATGCAGAACATGGAAAATATCAAACAAGTAATCAAATTAAAAAAAAAAAAAAAAAACTGGCTAGTATAAGGCTAACAATGTCTAATTCGTGATCCAAGTCGGGACTGACTATCATTTATTGATAAATGTCCATCGACATTTGCCCCCATCAACTGCTATTGTCAGCATTAAACACATGTCTCGAACTACTTGGCCTATTCATTTGTACTGAAGGAATCGATTGTTCCATTGTAGGCACAAAGTTAGCAGGCATTTCGAGACTGTTTCTGTTGATGTAGCAATTCTGTATAAAAAAACTCAGCTTAACTTCATTAGTTGTTATAAATTTTTGGTTAGGGAAATAAGGGGACTAGCACTTCCACAGTGTCTAGTTGAGAATGAATTAGGGGAGCATAGTTCACTTTTTTAACGACTAACCAATTTACTACCAGCCAAACTTAAGTCTAGAATTTTTCCAATCCATTTTTGTTTGGTTTAACTCTGGATAATCATGCACAACAGGTATAAGATAGGGGAATAACAATTGCTTTATTTATCTGCATTTG
Source organism: Glycine tomentella (assembly GCA_007407185.1). Taxonomy (NCBI): domain Eukaryota; kingdom Viridiplantae; phylum Streptophyta; class Magnoliopsida; order Fabales; family Fabaceae; genus Glycine; species Glycine tomentella. The sequence continues at coordinate 2,881,004 of PYAF01002226.1, read as the reverse complement.
CCTAATTATTTCACCATGATCTAAAGTAGAACCAAATGAGAAAGTAGAAATACTAACCTTCCAACATATAGAGAATCACCAAGGAACATAACACCCATGGCAACCGCAATAACAATTGAGAGAGGCTTGAACATTGCTACATATACAGGCCCTTTTAAGTGTATTCCCCAAGCATATATTGCACTACTCAGGAACTTGTTAAATATTCCCTAATTAAAAAAAATGCACCATCAACAAGGGATATTTTTTAGGTGAAAGTGCAGAAAAAATTTCAGGGGTATCTTACAGTGCAAACAATAGAGATCAGTGATATATCTGGTCTTATTTTCCATGCACTTGAATTTTTCTCCCCTAATAAGGCTACAATTGATGCTACAATGGCTGCACACAAGTTGTAAAAGAAGACCATAGTTAGTTCATCCGGGAACTCCTTCAAGATTTCAACCTGTAAAACGAATATCAGAATTTACAATTATTTCAATACACCTTAATGACTATTTCCATAAGAATAAACTATCAATTACGTCCTCAACTATTACCTTCTCTCTCTTAAATAGTCTCTAAAATAATAAAACTATTTAAGTAATCCCCAAAATATTGAATATTCATCAATTTGACCATAGTTTTTTGTTTGGATGAACATTGACAAAATTGATTTTGATTAAAATTGATTTAGAAGTAATATGATTTATGTTTGAATGTTTTTACTATAAAAGCAAGTTAGGAGTAAAATTCAGTATAAAAACTCTTGATCCAACGCAAAAGTTACCAAAAGTTGTTTTAGCTTAGAATCTCTTTTGTCTTTTCCAATGTGAAACAACACATACTAAGTTGATGTATTTTAGAAAGTTCAGGAACTAATTTGAAAGTTTTTTTTTTAAATATTCAAGAGACTATTTAGCATGATATCTAATACTTTTGGAACTATTATGTAAATTTCTTTACTTTAAAGACCCTTTAGGAGAGAAGGTAACTCTTTAAGGATCAGTAATTTACTCATTTTCCATACACAGCAACAACAAATATATACCTGGTAAACGAACCATATAGTAAGTAGTATATTGCAAGCTGTCAGCAGAAGGCTACCAATGACCCAATTTTTATCCACTGAAGTAAGAATGCCATTTGATTGTGGAAGTTGAATGGAAGGGGAATTATCAGCTATGATGACCGATTGGCCTTTGTAGAAAGTCACAACAAATGCACCTAATACTGATATTATGCTGCCCAATATCTTAGCTTGGGTTGTTCTACGTTTTACAGCTATCTTTTCCATCCTTAATTTGTGGTGGTAATAGGACAAGAAAAAACAAAACAAGAATGTGCCTGTTAGTAAAATTAAAACTGATTAATAAACAATTTACAATCTATGATTTAATGTCAAAAGTAAAAATTTGTACACTGTTAGTACTTTTCTAATTGAACTCATATTCTTATACATACTCCATGCATTCTCTAAAGCAAGGAAACTAAAAGTGTATCCATCATTGACTTAAGTGAGTTAAATTAAATCTATGAAGTATTCTAGTTTAAATTGATCAAATGCATGTTACTTTCTTCCTTTACGCACTTTCTACTGAATCAAATCCCTTTTTAGTACACTGTTATTGGATGAATTTTAGTGTTAGTTTCACTTAAAAAAAACACTGGCTCCACTCTCTAATGAAACCATTTTACTCAATAACGAAGTAGTATGATAGAAAAAGTATACTACTGCCCTTTGTTTTTTCGAAATTATCACAAGAATTACCAAAACAGTAAAGTCAATGTGGGAAAGCCGTGGGATCCACATTCTCAATAATGAAACAGATCCGCCAGGAGTTGTACTTCTTCCATATAATATGAAAGTGTTTTTTTTTTTTTTTTGGCCTTTTCTTTAAAGATATAAAGTAGGCTTGATACATTATTTAAACTGTAAACAGTTTATTTTATGAAAGTTTATAGTGTCATCTAATCTAATCGGTAAGTTTGTTAATTTTTAAAATAATTATTTTAAAAGTCATGCTTATTATGAATTCTGATTGGTTGATAATTGATACTATAAAAAAATCTTATTTAAATATCTATGATGCATATATTGTCCTCAAGTCAAGTAGAAAAATGAAAACTTAACATAAAAAAAAAATGTCAAATATTTATATAATTCAAGATAAGGAAGGGAACCTGCAAATGACTGCAAGCATGAAGGTGAAAGCAGGAGTGAGGTTGCTGATTGCAGAGGAAAGTGTGGGAGAACTATACCTGATGCCAGCATACCCCAAGATCTGAGATGAACTCCTGCATCAAAATCCAAAAGTCAGCACAAAAAAAATAATTCTAAAAGGCTTTAGAAACTGTGAGTTCCTTACTTACCCTATCACTCCAAGAAGGGCAATTTTGGATAGGATGGAAAAAGTGAGTGGAGGAACCACTCTTGATCTACAAAGAGACATGTTAAACAAACATTAATTTAAGTGTAACTTCAAAAATTAGAACTCAGAAACATGTTTTTTTAGTTTAGATTTGCAGCAGCAAAACCTTCTGTAGAAAAAAGTGACAGGAAGTAGTACAAGAAAGGCAACAGAATAGGCATAGGTGACAAAGACATAGTTACTCATCCCTTGCAGTGTGGCTGCTTTGAAGAGAGTGAACAAGCCTGTGTTGTTGCATTCATTGGCA
>PYAF01002226.1:2856061-2868119 GCA_007407185.1 Glycine tomentella | reverse complement strand
ATGATGATAATATTATTTATGAGAAATAATTTTACTTCTTTTAATAAACAAAACATTAAATCATCAATTGAAAACATCAATCCAGACACTTGATAAATTCATAGGAAAATGCTTTTATTCTCTATATTGTCATGAAATCTTACTTTTAGTTCTTGTAATTTTCATATTATTCAGTTATCCATGTTTTTGTAAAAAAAAAAATAATTATTTCTCATAAATAATATTATCATCATTTACTACATGATAAATAAAATTATATTATTCATATGTCGTACGAATTCCTAAAACAATGTTTAAAAAACACAAACAAAATTATAAGATATAAAAATAAATCTATAATGACATAAAAATAAATCTATAATGATTGTTGATGTTCATTTGTCTTATTAATTCATGGAAATAACGTTAAAAAACAAATAAAATTAAAAGATGTAAAAACAAATATGCAACAACTGATAAAAATTGAAGATGAAAAACAAAATGAAATCTTGCTAAGCCTTGACTAAACCTTGGAAATCTTAATGCCATAATGATTTTCAAATCCTCCTAGCTATTATCCTACTGCAATAATTCTTGCTAAGAAGAATGCCCATGTTGTGTAAAAGTTACAATTTGATATGTTTGATGCTTCAAGTATAAAAGTTAACACTATTTATAAGAATTTTAAAAGAAGAATTAAAAATTTTAGGACTTGAAACATATTTTTCTTATAAACTAGTAAGATATCTTTGCATACGCAGGAATAATACCACTTCCTATATATTAAAGAGAAAATATGTGATAGATGAAAGGAAAAATATAATGAATATTTAAAATTTAAAAAGGAAGATTTGATGTACTTATAAAAATGGGTGTAATTAACAAATATCAGTCAAAAGTCTAAACTAACCCATCTTAGACATTAAATTAAAAAGAGGCTATTGAGGTAATTTTAAGTAAAAGATAGTAGAATGGAGTACGTTTTTATTTAGTATCATGTCATCCCAAATTTGGTACATCATACATCGATACTAACTCGCAATTAGATACAAACAACATAATATCATCACTGAAATCCCACAAAACAACTTACAACTTGTAAACAGAAAAAAGAAAAAGAAAACATAAGCAAGAACATGTGTAATCAATTAGTTGATGATGACATATGACATTAGATTTGAGGCTTGGTGGGCTTCACATCCTCAGCAGCTGAATCCATCTGAGCAATGTCAATAACCTTTGGGTGCCTCTTCTTGTCCTCACCAAACTTGGCCACCGTGATCCTCAGCACCCCATCTTCAAGCCTCGCCGTAACCTTCTCCAAGTCCGCATTCACCGGCAACCGGAACTGTCTCATGAACTTCCCGTTAGTCCTTTCAGCCCTATGCCACTTCTCGCCCTCAACCTCTTCTTCCTCTCCCTTCCTCTCGCCGCTGATACGTAACACGCGATTCTCCTCCACCTCGATCTTCACGTCCTGCTTTTTCATCCCGGGAAGGTCGAGCACTATCACGTGCGCGGTGGGGGTTTCCTTCCAATCCGCACGTGCCAGGGCGAGATTCTCTGCTCCTCTGATGTTGGGTATGTTGTTGAATGGGTTGTGTTCCAGGATTCTTAATGGGTCCTCGGTTGGGAGCATCATGTCCCAGAGGCTGCTACGTGTGTATGGCATTAATGCGTTGGTGGTGACACAGAGGGATACTAATGAGAAAAGAAGACACATTGCTGCAATTGTAATTGTGCGAGCCATTCTGAAGAATAGGTTGTCTTGTTGGTCACTTATGATGGCTTTCTTGTATGCTATGTTTGAGAGGCGTGTTTGGTTGGTGTGTATATGTAGTGAGAGGCTGTAGTGGTGTTTGGCTTTCTGGATGCTTCTTCATTGTTATGTTACGTTCTGTGACTTGTGAGAACGTGAGAAATTGAGACGTGTGTAGGAGAGTCTAGAGTTTTCGAACGTTCACGAAGGAAGCTCTTTGTTTGGGAAAAACAGTGGATGAATGTACACGTGGCAATGCCAATTGCCGACACAACTTCAAAAGTGTAACAGACTGTCGTGCTTTTTTAATTTTTTTTTCAAGTAATTGTAACTCCTGTATAATAGAGTTGTGTTTTGTGATCATAACTTTTTTTTTATATACAAAAATAAAATTATCTAGAATATTTCTCTTTTCTTATATAGAACCTGGAATAAATTATTTTTAAGCTATTATTACTCTACAATTTACAGTAAAATCTAATAGAACTATATTCTACATAGAATTTTACATTGAGAACATTAATATATTTAGTTTATACATGTTTTTTCTGACGTTATAAAATGAATTTTTAAAAAACATTTGTTCTTTAGGTTTTATGAAATGAGGTAAATTTTAATTTCAGATTACTTACTTTTTTACTTTAACTTTTCCAAAACATAAAATCATCATTTTTTATACTTGAGTTCATTTGAAGAAACTAAATTTCCTTTTATAAGTATTACATGCTAATATGATATTGCAAGTACTACCAAGTGTCATTGGCTTATATCCAATGAACTAGTAAAAATCTTTCATTGACTTAAATATGCGTCTGTGTCACAAAGATGTTAGTCAATTAAAGTACCTAAGTTTTGTCCCTTGGAGGAACAACAACAACAATTGGATTGGGTGGTACGAAGATGATAAGACCATGTTTTGACCCTCATCATGGCCGTGTGTAAATCTACTGTCCTATTAGACCATGACAAAGAAAATAAAAGACTCTTAATAATTTTCTGTGATGGACTAGTCTAGTAGTCTTTATGGCTTGCTCACACGGTTGCTCTTTAAAGGGCATCCTCAATTGACAGCATGCTATATATCACCACTTAACAGCTTTCCTTAATAGTGAAAGGAGACAAGAAAAAACTTGTATTCAATGCAATCCATATAAGACAGTGAAACCACAATTTTGACCCTTATAGCCGTTTGTAGTTTCCTGTTCTATGGCAAAAACATTGGTTCTTATAGTTTTCTATGATGCTAAAATTGACTCTCAAGAGTCTTTTAAACACTACAACTTTCAGTTACATGGATTTGGAATAAAGGGACATTTCTCTGTAGTTGGTGACTCCAGGCTACCAACATCTTCCGCTATCTCCTCTGTTGCTTGGCCCCACATTACAGCATAAAAGCCAATTGATGTTACCGTGGCTCCAATTTTACTGCAATATGCAGAAACAATGTACTTAAATGAACCTTTTAAATACAAAAATGAATATATTGCATGACTGTTTCGAGCTTATAAAAGCTTTAAATTATATTATTTAAGGGTTAAAAAAATTTGGGTTAAAGGTGTTGTTGATGTTGATTTAAGGGTTAAAAAAACAATGACAAAATATTTGTTTTAAAATGACTATTTAAGTACATTTTTCTTAACAATTATACACAAAGTTGCAGAAGTACGACTCATGAGATTCCTTGAACCACAATTAATTAACTGCAACACTGACTGAGAAAAACTTGTACAAGAAGGCCTTAATTGATAAGTGTGGTTTAAAGTGAAGTGCCTTTACCCTATCACCCCAAGAAGAAATGATTTTGGATATTATAGAGAAACTAACTGGAGGAACCACTCTTGATCTGCAAAGGGACATGAAAAGCATTAATAAAGAAAAGCATTCAAGGGTAAAGAAGCACACTTAGATATATGTTAATTTGTTTACGATTTGCAATGAACAATTGACAACCTTCTACTGAAAAAAGTGATAGGAAATAGCAGAGTGGTTGCAATAGCATGTGAATAGCAAAGACATAATTGTTCATAACAATTTGTTTTTCTAAAGAACCAAACTAAAGCAAACCAAGCCTCTTTATAAAAACGGTTTGGTTAATCGAATTGTTTTTATTAAGTGATTCGGTTTAGTTTTTTCTCCAAAATTATTTTTTTCAAAGCGATTCGATTCAGATATGGATCGGGGTTTTTTTGACACTCCTAGTTGCTGCTTTTTACAGTGTGAGTAAGCCCACAAAACTAAATTGGAGGCCTATAATCACCACAACTAGCAGCAAATCCATGTTAAAGGACCATCTTCTTGCCATCCTTTAGTCACTTCACTTTTTTGGTCTCAGAAAACCTTTTGTATTTCAGTTCAGTAAGCTACCTTGAACTGTATATCAAGTTACTGGGATATTCCAACGGATGACAACAGAGAACAAAGTTAAATCTGTGTTAGCCATTAACTTAGAGTATGAGATATTTTGTTTTATCCATATTCCATAATAATTCTGCATTGGTTTTAGCAGAATGATGGCAATGTGGTGTGAATGAAAAGAGTCTCCAGAGAAATCATGGGAAGTCCGGAAGTGGAAATTGTTGTTCTACTATACATGTCATTCTTGATGTGCTTTAGACTTTAGTGCATTTACAATAATAAAAAATCTCCGTGACAAGAGGGTGTAACTAGTGGAAGAAGAGGGTGTTACATATACCAATTCAAAATCCAATTGGAGAGAGTTGAGAATGAGTGAAGTTGAACCAAGTTGGACACCACTCAACTTGATAAGAATTGACTTGGTTCCAAACTCAACTCAAATTTAATGTGAATTATTTTTCAGCATAAATTCAAATCAATTCGAACTTGTAAGCAACTTGATTCAATTCATTAGTTCGATTGAAATTAATATTATAATCATTTACATTATTTATTTTATATAAAAACAATAATTAGAATTAATAACATAATTACTTCATGAATTAATATTTAATTATATCAAATTTTTATTCAAGTTTAGTTGATTCATAAGTTTAACCAAAAAGTTGTCGAATTGAGTCTCGAACTATGTTCGAATTTGTTTGGTTTGTTGTCGTTCTGCATATCACCAGCTTTCCTTAATGGTGAAAGGAGACAAGAAAAAAAAGATAAATAAACTTTGTTATGAAGGATACCACCGTTTTGACCCTCGTAGCCTTCTGTAGTTTTATGACTTACAAAAGAACAGGTTCTTATGGTTTTCTATGATGCTAAGATAAATTAATGGCTGTAGAGTTTTCACTAGTTTTTAGACATTTCCATCCGTTTTCTTTTCACAAGTTTCGGTTCCACAGCTTTGCAATAAAGGAACATTCTCAGTAGTTGGTGATTCCGGGTAAGCAACTTCTTCCTCTATCTCCTCTGTTGCTTTGCCCCACAACACAGCATAAAAACCAATTGATACCATTGTCGCTCCAACTATACTGCAAAATGCAGAAACAATTTACTTCAATGAACCTTTTTTGTACAAAATTGAATATATTGCATATGTCTGACTGTTTCGAGCTTATAAAAGCTTTAAATTATATTACCTAAGGTTTTAGAAACAATGACTATTGTTTTTAGTAGTTAAGAACTTGCGTTGAACTCTACGAAAATATATTATTATACTATTCTTAAATTTTATGTAATGATAAGAAACTTATGGTCTATTTGGATAAATTTGTTCAAAAATATTTTTAGGAGGAAAAAATAAATAAAAAATGAAATAATTTTTTTCATTAATTAAAATCAATTTATACATTTTCAATCATCTTTTAGACCATATACAAATTAGTCTATGCACAGACTAATTTTAACTTATGAAAATTATTTATTTTTGAAAAAAAAAACTGTCCAAATATGTCCCAATTAAAAGAAATGAAGAACTCAAATTCAACTATATTATTACACTAGAGATGCTCTAATATATTTGAAATGCAGAAATTGAATTAGTTATATATACCTTCCAACATGAAGAGTGTCACCAAGGAATATCACACCCAGGGCAACAGAAATAACAATTTGGAGTGGTGTGAATGATGTTACATACACAGGCCCCTTTAAGCGAAGTGCCCACGTGGCAAGTATATAGCCCATGACTTTCTGAAGTATTCCCTAAGAAGAACAAAATAAAGAAAAAAGAAAAAAACATGTGCCAATGTTGTCAATATAATATACTAGCTTACAAAGTGTAGTACTATTATTTTTTTTGTCAAAGTGCAGCAGCAGTTAACTTAGAAAGGTATCTTACAGTGCAAATAATGGAGATTAATGAAATATTCAGTCCTACTTTCCAAGCATTTGCGTTTGGCACTGCCAATAAAGCTACAAGTGTAGATGTGACTGTGGAAGTCGCGTTGTAAAAGAGGATTATTGTTACTTCATCCGGGAACACTTTTAGAATATCCACCTGTAAAATGAATATAGAAAAGTACACGAAATAGTTACTTATATAAAAAGAGTAAATAGGTATATGTAAAAAAATTTACATTATATAATATGTAAAAATTAAATTCATGAGAAGTTAGTTCCTGTTTCACAAAATAATTTTTATTTTCACAAATAATTATAAAAATATCACCTTATTTCTTTTTTTTTTTTTGAAGTTTGGTATATATAAAATAACTGACATCTATTTTCACCACACAAATCTGGGAAAATAGAAAATAAAGTAAAATAATGTGATATTTTTCCAATTATTTGTAAAATCATGAAATGAGATTTTGCTTGTATGTACTTTATAAAATTCTAAACATTTGATGAAATCATCAATGGTTATCAATTATGCCCATTAATTTCTGAAGTATAACTCCAATTTTGGAGAATCCCAACCCTACCTGCGCAATGTAACATAGTGAAATTATTAAACATTCAGCTGTGAGCAGAATGCCAGCAATGACCCAATCTGCATCCCCAGATTTAAGAAAGCTAATTGGTTGTTGAAGTAGTAAGGAAAGATCATGGGAATGAGCTTTGATGATTGAAGGGCCTTTGTACAAAGTCAATACAAATGCTCCTGCTATTGATATTATGCTTCCAATTACCTTAGCTTGACTACTTCTTTTGGCAGCTATCTTTTCCATCCTTGAATGCGTGGTAAGAGGATAAGAGAAAAAAATAAGTGGACAATAATAGACTGAGATGTTCTCCACTATCAAATATCAATAGTGTACTTTGTTTTAATTCATCATTGCATGCAAAAAAAAGTAAGTATATGTAATATATGTTTTTCTTTTTTTAGCTGTGAGTATCGAACAATCAAACACTATACCAAAAAATTTATAACATGTACACATTCTCTTCAACCAATTGAACTAGAGTTATTTAGGAATGTAATAAATGGTTTAAAATAATGGTTAGATATCTTGCCATAATATAAATACTCATGCAGGAAATTAAAAAAAACAAAAACAAGAAATAGTTAAGAATTTGTTAAATATAATTAACCAATTAAGGGGAGTGAACCTGAAAATGATGGCAAGTATGAAGGTGAAAGCAGGGCCCAGATTGGCGATTGATGCAGCAAGTGTTGGAGAACTGTAGCTAACTCCAACATAATACATAATCTGAGATGAAGTTCTGCATGCAACTCATGGCCATCAAAATGCAAAACAAGTAACACAGTTTCAGAAGTGCTACTGAATACTAATCAATAATCAATGTCTCATCCAAAATTCATCAAGTTTCAAAAATTATTTCTAAAACAAGTGTTTTAAAAACCAAAAAACAGAAATAGTTGAGAGATGTTTTCTCATCTTTTTCCTTAATTCCACACTCTCCTCTATGCCTTGCACTACCTCCACCACCACCAGAGAAATCCTTGTTTAGTTACATTTTGAAAACTAATAGCAATTTCTGAAATTAAAAATCAAACATATAAATGTAGAACTCATAAGATTCCTTGGACCACAATTAATTAAAAGCAACACTCATGACTAGAAAACTTGTACAAGAAGGTCTTGAGTGACAAGTGTGGTTTAAAGTAAAATGCCATTACCCTAGCAACCCAAGGAGAATGATTTTGGATGCTATGGAGAAACTAAGTGGAGGAACCACTCTTGATCTGCAAAGGGACATGGAAATAAATCATTCAAGCTAGGGTAAAAGCTCAGTCATATTATATATATGTTAATTTGTTTGTGATTAATTTGCAATAAATTAAAATGGCCAATACCTTCTACTGAAAAAAGTGATAGGAAAGAGTAGAGTGGTAGCAACAGCAGAAGTATAAGCAACAAAGACATGGTTGTTCATCCCTTGCAGCGTGGCTTCTTTGAACAGTGTGAGTAATGCTACAAGACTTAATTGGTTGCCTATAATCACCAAAACTGGCAGCATATCCATGTAAAAAGACCAACTTCTTGCCATTTACTCTTTTGATATATCTCACACAGAAGGACACAAAATTAACCTTATAGTTTTATTTTCTTCTTTTCGTTCTTCACAACCAAATAAAGGCTTAGTTAGATTCCGGGTGATGACAACAGATAACAAAGCTAAAGCCATTGATAATTCATTTTATAAAGTACGAAATTATGCCATGTCGGCATATACATAATAATTATGCACGTGTTTTATACGGCAAAGTGAAAGATTCTCTATAGCAACGGGAAATGGAAATTTGTTATCTACCCTTCAACACGCATGTGTGGTGGCAATTGCATGCAAATGAAGAAAATATCCTTTCCCCAATGATATTTTTTATTCCAGATATGTAATTGTACTTTTAAGTGTATTGAGATAAAAAGAGGAGAGACAAATAAAGAAAAATGACATGGTAAAAAATATTGATAAAAATCGCAAGTGATTGGATGAAAAAAAAAAAGGACAATAGAGAAAGAGGAAGAATCTCAAAGATGAAGAGTGATTTTCCTTAACAACAGATCTAGAAAGAAAATACATAGGACTCCAAGGCAATATTACAAAAGGGTTTAGATACTAGATAGTGAGAAGAGCTGGAAAAGGAGAGCTAATAGGAGTTATGGCAAAATGGATTTGACGCGAATCATGAGTTCATTTAACCTATAAAAAAGATAGACTAAGCTTGCTCACTTTACAAAATGGGTTAACAATACTAGTCCATCTCACTTGTTTTAGTGGACTAGGACTAGTTCTAGTTGTTTTTGACGGATTGATTCACTTTATTATTCCTAACCAATAAGCACCATAAATTAAATGATGTGGGGGATGTTTTAGCTTCAAAGAGAATTTTGCTACTCATAACAACAAGTGAAAATGTTTCAAACTATTTCATCCATTTCACACGTGACACGTGCTTCAACTGCAACGGTAACTGTGAATACATTTTTTGGATTTTGAACTGCTTTATCTTTATATTCCTGGACTTAATTAGAGGGAGAAGTAAAAGGTTTAACAATAAGGAGAAGGGGTGGTCCAAACTTCTTGGTGGACTTCAGTCTTCATGCATCATATATACGAAAGAAACCATATCCAAATTGTAGAGTAGTGCAACATTGCAATGGATATATGCTTGGTCTGGATATTAGCTATTTTACCCTAATATTAACACTAGCTAATATAAAGTAATTAATAGTTTTTGTTAATCTGTGTTTCTAACGATGTTCTTGGGAACTTTGGTTTACGAGATGAAGAAAGGAAAGGGATATGGTTGATTGATATGTTTATGGTAACTAATTACTAAAGTTTTCTTCCTTGGAAGAAAGGCTAACAATGAACCAAACCAAATCAAACATAGTTCGAGATTCAATTCAACAATTGAATTGTTAAACTTGATTCAGGTTAAGTTACTTAAATATAATGAGTTAAACTAACCTTATAGACAATTACTTTCGCCTACACCTTTGGATTTGCTTCCTGCACCTTTTTAACCTTTAGATAGTCCAATTCAAAATGTAAGTTCACATTACAGATTAGTCTTTCCAAAATATAATCTGGAATATAAGTTTTTACCTTTATATGTGGCAGTAGAGAAAATGGGCTTGCTATCAGCTTGAGGCCTGATCCACATACTGGCCCAAATAAGTGTATGCATCTAAATTGTCAAAGACTATTGGGAAGAACCTGCTTTTAGCTTCTCTTGTACATGCAAACATTTTTATTAAGGACATATTCCAAATTATAAAATTGTTACTAAGTGAAGAAACTTGAATGATTTATAAGTCTAACAGTACTCAAAGACATTTTTTCAACACAACATCTTGATCCTCCTCTATCTTCATAGACGTTCATGGTACGAAATCAACAATTATGTGGAATTCAATGAGCAAGCGACTATCCTGAAATTAATGAATATAAGAAACTAAACTTGTAATAGCATTGCTTTCTTCTTATTTTCATTGTCCAAGAAACTTAGATAGTGACCCCAACGGTGGTTAGTTTAGTTACATGAGGAATTTAGCTAACACGATATGATCATTTAGTGGAGAGAAACCTAAGGCATTGGTGGACCATGTTGCATTAAATCCTTGTTCTACACACTAAGAATTCTCCTCCTATTCAATAATAATGATCCAATATCTATATTTGTAATTGCCTAGAAAAGTCTTCACCCAACTTTTTAAGAATTAAGAAGCACTATCTTGTCCTCTAGGCATATCCAAATAACTGTTTCTTGTAAGCAAAATCCTAAATAGAAAATCTAAAAATATATATTGATTTTAAGCCAAAGTTAGAGAGGAAAATATAAACAAACACATTTCCTAGTTCCTACCATACTTAACAGACGATATACATAATTAGTAAATTAAAGACGACTTATAAGGCATCCCCGTTTCCTTTTGTTTTAAACTCCTCTTTTGACTAATAAGTAAAATAATTTGGGTGGCATGTTAATGTTCAAAAGACTAATAATGAGATGTCGCAATCCTTAATTTCGAATTACAGTGATACTAACATGTAACCTAACGAAAAGGATCATTAATATGAATCAATTATTCAAACCTTTTGGTTGACAAATTCGATTTATGAGTTGGGTGGAGACGTGGAGTTAACCACATTGTTACTTCTGATATTTTATTTAGTCAATTTTTAATAAAATACTTCAGCTTAACGTGAGATTATTCCTACCTATCAAATTTAACGTGAGAAACTAATTAATGAACGTAATTGTTAAACCGAAAGAAGGACTGTTTCGTAAATATGAAAGTATTAAAGATTGTATAATTAAGAAGAGTTACATGATCCCTTCTCCACTAAGAAATCCCAAGAATATAGTAACTAACAAGCGATTCCTAAAAAGTAAATTAAATACTACAGTAATTAGAAAGTTGATTCTTACGCTCATACGAGTCACATTAGTCATTACGCATAATATATATCAAAATTAATTATAAAATATAGTAATAAGCTGGTATATATATCGGAATGCTTCAAGAAAAACTTAAAGTTTCTTAAGAATACAAAGAGACTTAATGTATTTATCAAATAAGAAGACCAACAATAATAATCAAGTTGATAAATTTGTAGATTTTCGACAATTGATTTTTAGAGAATTTGTGTCACTCATTTGAATTATATGTTTTACTTAAATTGCACCCAAGAAAGTGTCGTATGGTATGAAAGAAAAAAATAATTATTTGATTAAATTTATTCTAGTTCCAGTAGGAATGTCTCTCATTTTAATATTATTTTTTATGTTTCCGTTTAAGACAATAAAGAAAGAAATGATTAAGAGTAGATACCATAATAGAAAATTAGAGTTTTTACTGTTAGAATTTTCTTTATTTGGTCTTATATTGATTAGTGTATTTTATTTCATTAAAATATGAACTTGATGTATAACTTAATATATTTGTCTTTGTGAGCTCAATTTTATTAAATGGTTCAATTTAGACTTTGGAAAAACTATGTGTCTATGTTTGTTAGGTTAAGCTAGTGTATAAGGCCTAATGAGTAATGAGTTTAATGTGTCTGGATTAAAGTTGGAAATGTGGTATGTGCAGTTTTATGCAAATTCAACATATAAAAGTAAGTTGAAAGTAAAAGTAAGGATGATGATGTTTCTCCAAATTACTTTTACCTCCAAGGTACTTTGCAACCTTTTATCCAAACACATGTTTAATATGATGAATAAATATTAGGTTATCCTCCTATTATAGTTTGTATTTGTACATTTGTAATTAACTTTTTTTTTATGGAATTAACTTTTGAACGTTGAGAAAAATATTGAATAATATTAATGAGAAGAAAAAGTTATATATTGATAGTGTAAATTTTTTTACAAAATTATTTAATCACAATCATCATGTATAATAAATTTGATGATTTTTAAAATAATTATTTTAAAATAATTTAAATGATTATAATTAAATGATAGTATAAATCTATTTTATACATTTACTGCAT
>PYAF01002226.1:2842345-2855961 GCA_007407185.1 Glycine tomentella | reverse complement strand
GACATGATAATTATAGTGTAAATATGATTAACTTTTTGCTTGGTAACAAAACTAAATAAACGTAATTATATACAATAATTCATATGTGATTAATAATATTGAAAGGTCTAATGATTGTTAACTTCGTCTCACAAATGATAAGAGTAACTAAACATAATTGTATACTATCAATTATGTAATTATTTTTTAAGCATTAAATATAACTGAGATGTATATATATCGAAAGTAATCTGTGTCATATGGTATTCATATTTTGTTAGATTAATCAATAAATCCCTTAATTAGTTATTAATTTTTAATTAAGTTTTTAAGCTAAAAAGTTGTAATTGAATCTCTTTTTTTTTTGAAAAAAAAATAAGTCCTTAAAATTTTTAAATTGCCCCAAATTATCATATCATATTTTTGGATCCTGGTTTTTTTTATGGACAGTTTTAAATCCTCATAAACCAACTTTAAAAATCCAATCACAAAATTTTACAAAATCAAGAACTTCATCATCCAGTAATTTTCTTTTTTAATTTAAAACCTAGGAATTTTTTTGAGAATTTTTTTAACTAATTTTTCATAAAGAAAAATTTATGAACAATAGGAATCTTAGTTTATCAAGTTAATTTTTTTATTACAATAAAAAATATCATATTATTCTTATTAAATCAGATAATTATTAAAAATATCACAATTTTTTATTTTAAAAAAACTTATCTGAAAATTTAAAATAATTAATCAAATAAATTTTATTAACATCATCATAAAAATCATGATTTTCAATCATCAAAAAATATCATTTCGACTAAATGTCCCTTAATTAAGAGATTTCAAATAATTTGGGAACCTACTAATTAATTCATCATTGATTTTGAATTGGTACAAGATACGAGGGCTAAGATGAGTGTTGCACGCGCTATGTGTTGGTAGTGGGATTAGAATTTTGCTCTGTGTCTTTCTGTCATCCTTTACCTCTCACTTCGGGAACTGCTGCCACTTTCACCCTTTGGATTCTTTCCTTCTCAAACCACTAAGCAATTTTGTCCAATTCAGATACAGCCGTTTAGAAAGACCTTCGCATTTCACTTTTTTTTTTCTCCTCTCACACAAGATAGATAGGATTTTCTTCTGCTACCTTCAAAAACATCACAACAAGAAGCAACAACACCCCCTATTACGAGTTAGGTGAGTTCTCAGTTCAACGCATCGTGTGAAAAAAAAAGGAAGAAAAATAAAATACTATTTTTGTAATTTGTATGTGATAAAGTGCCCATCTTGATGTATGTACTTCTTCACTTCTTTGTATGTGTCCCTAGTTTGAGTGCAAACTAAAACATTTTGAAGTGTTTAAGGTGTCACAAGATGTGACTATGATTGTATTGGGTGAAGGAAACATGGTTTCATGGTTGTGTTGTTGTCTTTTTTATCTGTGATATTAGATGAGATGAGATGTCAGAAAACATGTATCCCAGGTTGTTGGTTTTTGACCATACCCATTTGAAGATGGCATGGGTTAAGCATCAAATCCAGCAAAAAGATGGTTACTTGAGCTACTCACCACCCCTTTTGTCTTCATCTTTTTCTTCACCTCCATACCCTCTTGGTGCTACTTTCCACAAGGATTCATCATTGCCTTCTTCAACACCACCACCACCACCATCATCATCTGGCTCTAGAATTAGTCCTGCTATTCTATTCATCATAGTGGTTCTTGCTGTCTTGTTTTTCATCTCTGGCCTCCTCCACCTGCTTGTTAGATTTCTCATAAAGCACCCTTCTTCTTCTGCATCTGCTCAATCCAACAACAGACACCAAGAACTTTCCACATCTGATGCTCTTCAAAGGCAGCTTCAGCAGCTCTTCCACCTCCATGACTCTGGCTTGGATCAGGCTTTCATTGATGCTCTTCCTGTTTTCCAGTACAAGGAGATTGTGGGGTTGAAGGAGCCTTTCGACTGTGCTGTTTGCTTGTGTGAGTTTTCTGAAAAGGATAAGCTCAGGTTGTTGCCTATGTGCAGTCATGCCTTTCACATAAGTTGTATAGACACATGGCTTTTGTCAAACTCCACATGCCCTCTTTGTAGAGGAACACTTCTCACTCAAGGGTTTTCCGTTGAGAATCCTATATTTGACTTCGATGATCTTAGGGAGGATGAGATGTGTCCTTGGAATGGGGAGAATGGATTCAATACTAGGCAGAAAACAGTTGTGGTTGAAGAAAGTGTGGAGAAAGAGAAAGGTGTTTTCCCTGTGAGGCTTGGGAAATTCAAGAAGCTGAGTAGTGTGGAGGGGGGTGGGGAGAGTGAAGTGGGAGAGACAAGTAGCAGTAATTTGGATGCAAGAAGGTGTTTCTCAATGGGGTCTTACCAATATGTGGTTGGAAATTCAGACCTAAGGGTGGCTTTGAACCATGATGAAATTAGTAAAGGTCAAGTCACAAGGCTCAACAAAGGAATGGAACTTGATGATGGGAAGCTTTCAGTGGAGGATGTGGAAGGAAAGAAGATTAGTAGTGTCAGTAAAGGTGACAGTTTTTCTGTGTCCAAAATCTGGTTGTGGCCAAAGAAGGGGAAATTGCCTATTTCTTTGGATGGTCAAATTGGCATGCCAATGCCATCTTATCTAAACACAGATTTTCCAAGGATGAGGGAAACAGAAGGGGCATGAAAGGTATCCATCCACACGTTTTTTACTTTTTTCTTTTTTTTTTACTTCTTATTTCACTTGAATTCGTTTCAATCCATTGATTAAAACTGGCTTCCCCTACTTGTCTTACAATTCCAAAAAATTTTGGTGTGCTAATTTTGACATTGTGATGACTGATTGTGCCACATACTATTGATGTATTATGATTGTATTTTATGAAGATATAAGAAATACTACATCTCTTTTTCTTTTATCAAACAGATCTCAGGACTCCTTGGTTATAAGATTTTTAAAACGGTTCACAACCGTGATTTCGGCCACAACATTATTGTTTTTGGGAGTGTCTTTTAATCTTAATTTCGATTGCATTTGTCTGCAATTTCATACAAATATCAAGGAATATGACAAAATTGCAATTATAACTGCAATTTAAAACCTTAGATTTGTCGTAGTAAATGTTGATCTCAGGTTATTTGGTTATGCAAAGTGCAAACAATTAAACATATCATGGTATTCATGTTAGATTCATTAACTCCCTAGTCCAACAATTTTGTATCATTTATTTTCTCATAATAATAATGTACAAAGGACAGATCTACAGTAGCTGATTGAATATGGTTGTGGAGTATAGCCTGTTTCAAAGCCAGACTTGTCTCTTTCTGTGTCATTGTTCTTTTACCATCAATCAGTGTGTCTACTTTGATCATGAGGAGTGGCAGGTGCACTTGCTTTCTTTGCTTTTTAAGGCTTTTGGATTTGTCTAATGTCTCTTTTTCCTTCTTTATTATTGCCTAAACTTACTTTTTGAGAGAGGGTGAAACTGAAATGTGAATGCAAACCTTTTCTTTTTTTTCTTTTTTTCTTCTTCTAATATCCTTTTGGTTAGGCAGTTGAGCCCTGATTGTGGGATCCATGAAAGCTGGCGTCATAGAATCTCTTCTTTTCCTTGCGATGAGTTTTGATTCAAAATAATTTGCTGTAGTTGAAACGTGTGGGTCCATTTTACAGTACACCTCCCATGTGTCCATTTTGCAATTAAAGACAGAATTATCTTGTATCAATCATAATGGCAATCAATTAGTCCATGTTAGTTCAGAAAGAATATGATAATGAATTTGCTCAACTAAGGATACTACTGGTCCTAACTGGTCACACTTTGCTTTGGAAAGAAACTAAATAGAAAAAATGCAATAAGAGAATTTATGTAGAAAGAAAATGAATAAATTTTTAGTTATTCTTTTATTTGTATGAGATTACACTTTCTGGAGATTTAATCATGTTGGAGTTGAGTGAGATTACTATCAATGACAATTTTCCCTTTATTTAACACAATATATTTGGTGGAAAATAAAGTAAAGAGATAGAGAACAATTTTTTTTTTTTTTGAATAAATGATTTTATCCTTAAAAATGGTTTTTCTAAATAAATATGTTAACATTATTCTTTATTTTTATGTTATTATTTTTAATATATTTGATTAAATACTGTACATATGTTTTTTAAACAATAAAATGAATATTATTTAATCAGAAAAAAAATGTTTATTCATTTACGTAAATACTGTGCATTTTTTTTTATCATACAATATGCCTAAACAAATGTTATAAACTTTCTTTTGTGGCCAGTGTTTTACTTTCGACTGAGGCAAATACCAAAATCATAACAAAAACAGAGCACCTAAAATAGCAAAAGATGTCGGTTATCCCCTACGTTCCATCCAAAGGGATGTGGGATGCTAATAAATTGATGGAAAATGATGGATAGACACAAATATGCTACTTGACATATAGAGAAATATAAAAGATAAAAGAGAGAAATATAATTATAGTAAATAATAGGTTTAAATATGTTTTTGACCTCTTAAATTTAGAGTTTATTTTTTTAAATCTCCAAATTAAAATTTGTATTCTTGAGTCCTTCAAATTTGTAAAATATTTCTGTTTGGTCTCTTCTAACTGATTTTTTATAATTTGGATGTATAATTTGTGATAATTTTTATTGTAGAATTAAGAAAAATATTTTGTAAATTTAAAGAACTAAAATACTAAAAAAGATAAATTCTCATGTTTAAAGGATTATAAATATATTTAAGCCTAAATAATATGATGAGATGAGAGTTCAAAAATAATAATAATGTGTATTATTTACAATAGACTAGTATCCATGTATCATTACCGTCAAAAGTACTCATCCCTCATAAAAGGGAAAGATGAAAATCTAGTGAGACATATGTCGTATTTTTTCTTTCTCGTTTGTTGCTTAGTCGAGTCAAATAAGGAAGATTCTCTTCATCTCTTCAATTTCTCTTTCTCATTCTTTCATATGTACTAAACACCGTGTTAGTATTAATGATTTGATGGAATAGCAACCATCCTATACCACACAAGGTACTAGTCGTGTTCTTTGTTTGGGCTATACGTATTGGTGTCTCAAATTTCATTTTAAGAACCCAAATACGTAGGTGAAATTATGACACATCAAAACTGAATTTACTAAGTTGTTTTCTTTTTAAAAAAACAAGGTTAAAGGAAGAAAGATTACAAGGTACGAAGCAATTGGTATGATATACAGAAATGATGCATGTATTTGTGTAGTGGATAATGTTTTCATTTGTTTTTATTACCTGTATCCCAAAGCCTAAAAGGTTAACAATAGTTTAGCTTGATATAGTGATAATCCAGCGATCATCGTGGTAGAAAAAAGTGGGAAGCAAGAATAAAATGGAAGTATTAAAGAATACTTCAATATCAAACTTTGAAAAGAAAAAGTTGTTAGCATAAAGGGAAAAAAAAATACGTTATAAAGAAAAAGGGCGAAATGAACGTAGAATGCCAATCGGAGAGGCACAAAACCACCAAATTGGCTAAATTAAGAGGAAACTCATAATTTTAATCACAATTGGTTAGTGTCCTTTTTTATATCTAGATTGCTTGTGGTGGGTGACATCTTTCTTGTTATTGTAGCTTAAAATTTTAACTTGTAGTAATGAGGGTTGGAAAGGAATCAAAGAATTGTTAGGATGTCAACTTCCAAAAGAGTATGTGTCCTCTCATGTGAAATGAATTGAAATGTCTTCAATCTCAATGCATTAATTAAATAGAAAAACAAAACTCCAACTGAAAAAATAATTAAAAAGAAAGAACGAAGAAAAGAAAGAAATACTAGGTCTACACACGCTTACCCACAACGGTCTATACCAATATACAATCCATCCAATGCATTCATAAATGATGCTGCATGCTGGTAATATGTTAATATTTTTATATTTTATTTTATACAATACAAAATGTATTTTTAATCATAAATAATGTTATTCGAGTTAAATAATACTAATATGGATAATAAAAGAAACTTGTTCAATATACATAAAATCCAAATTCAAGACTTTCATTAAATTAAATAATTATACGTTAATTAATCAATTTGCTTGGCTATTAGTATTTTATATTTATAAATACTAATATTTTTCTCTCTCTTGCTATGTTAATTATTAGTATAAAATTTGTTATATAGTTGTAAATTTCTCTTTGAGGAATGTGGTGGTGGGGTACCATTTGTTGGTTGGGTCCAACCCTGCAAGATTCTGCGGTCAGAGTACAACTGTGCATGGTGCCGTTGGATGTTGTCAACGAGCTACTACTACTAATGTGATAAAATCAATTTCAATTTATATAATTATCTAATATTTTTATATTTTATTTTCTTTAATTTTATATATTTAAATTCATTATTCACATATTTTTATATTTTATAATCTTTAATTTTATATATTTAAATCTATTATTATTAATTTTTATTTTTTTAAATAAATTATCTCTACAATCCAGGTCATAGATCGCACTAATAATCAATATCAATCAATATCAGTATCAACTACTAAGGAGCAAATAGGTGCATTAAAAAATGATGAAGAATAGCGTGGGTCACTTGCTTAAGTGAATACAAGTTGTTTTACTCGAATCGTTGGCTCCGTCATTATTCCCGAAAGTGGGGATAAGGTTCTTGGTGCTAAAATTGTTGGTCAGCGAGACTAAGATCCAGATGCGCACCAACGCATGCAATGTGGGGTGAATGGAACGTGATTTTTCACTCTCCACATGTGAAGTTGGTCGATTAAAGGATGTAGACAACAAATTGAGTATGTTGAACCATGGGGTCATAGATTTTAAAGAGATTGAACTCATTGAGTTAGTTGCCTGAGCTACAGTTAGAGGAAAAAGATGGAGAAAAAATGAAGAAAAAAAATTACGCCGTCGCTGGAAATCGTTTTCCGCAACGGCGCATGGTGGTCGACGGCAAGAGACGGTATTACTACGGTGTGGAGGGTGCATCTATATACCTAGTCCACAAAAAACCATTTAATAACTGGACCACGTTAGCCTTCGTCTAAAAAAATATTTAGAAATTGAATATATTATAGTTTTTATAAATAATATTTTATTCAATTTTGATGTTTTAAAATTTCATTATTTTTACTATTTATAAAATTATAAGACAACATTTTTTTTTACATAACAAGCATATATTTAGACCAATTAAAATGGGTCACCCCACCCTTCTTGGGCTCAGTCTAAAAACGCCCACTTGACTAAAGGCTTACATAAAAAAATATGTTTTCGTAGCATCTTGGGTTAGGGTCATCCCATAGGTTTTAAATTTAAGAATTTGACTTGAGGTTAAGCTGAAGTGTTGATCTAGACTCTATTGAAAATAATTTGTTCAAAGCCGAATGAGATGAATACGCTCTAGGCGAGACTGAGTTAGAGATGTTGTGGCCGAAGCCAAGGTAAAAATGTTTTAGCCAAGACTAAGTTGAAATTGTTATGATTGAGATCAAGTTGAAGATGTTTTGGAAGAGGTTAAAACCAGATTGTTTTGGGTGAGGGAAATTTAAAATTACTCTAATCAAGGTCGATCCATAGATGTTTTGGCTAAGGTTAAGCTGACAATGTCTTATTTGAGGTCGAGCTAAAAATGTCCTAGTTAAAATTAAGCTAAAAATTTCTTAAT
This sequence comes from Glycine tomentella, assembly GCA_007407185.1. Taxonomy (NCBI): domain Eukaryota; kingdom Viridiplantae; phylum Streptophyta; class Magnoliopsida; order Fabales; family Fabaceae; genus Glycine; species Glycine tomentella. The sequence continues at coordinate 2,848,320 of PYAF01002226.1, read as the reverse complement.
TTGAAATTGAGTTGAATGTCCTAACTAAAGTTAAGCTAAAGATGTCCTGATTGAAGTTGAGGTGAATATGTTTTAACAAGGGTGAAACTATTTTAGTTATGGTTGAAATTTATTTGAAAATATTATAATCAAGACCGAGTTAAAAATACTTTATCCAAGGTTAAGTTAAAATTACTTTGGTCGAGTTCGAGATAGAATTACTTTAATTAATACATAGATAAAGATACTCTGACCAAGATTCAGATAAAAATACTCTAATTGAAATCAAGGTGAAATTACTCTAATTTAGACTAAATCTAGATTAAGTTGAAAATATTTTCATGAGTAGTCAAAAAAAAAAAAACAACATTTCTAAAATATTTATAATGTGTGAGATGACCCCTTATGCCAAGGCTGGCCTCCTTTTTAAGTGGGTTGTGTTGGTTAGGGACTTTTAACCCTTCATATGGTGGGCGAAAAAATTTAAAATCATTATTGAAGCCATGTGGGTCAACTCTAATGCTTAGCACAAAAATGATACCTCAATTATAGTGTAGGACGTACACAATTGTAACAATAAAAAAACCATCTAAGTATAAATTATTATACAATCTGACAAATCAATCATATATAATAATATGTGATTAAATAATAATACAAAAATATATTATTAATGCATTCTAATTAAATTCAATAATCATTAACATAACATGATTAAACATATGAAACATTTTCATTAAGTAATGATATAAATTATTTAAAAAATAAATTTGTGAAAATCAAAATTAATATATTTTAAAAAGATTAGAATGAAATAAAGTCGTAAATATATAAAATATTTAAGCTAAAAGATTATTTCTTTAAACATAGTCCAAAGTAAACATAATTTAGACAATTAATTTTAATAAGATAATATTATGTTCAAAGCTTATACTTCTTTCTTAAAAGACCCTTTTTTTTAACTTCCAAAACTTTAGCCGTGAAGCCCCATCGACAAACGAGTAATGAAGGAAGCTATTCCATATCATATCACGGATATTCCTTCCTCCTTCATACAAGTTACAACCTTCACATCACTATTTCTTACGGCTTAATTATTTCTTGTTGCTAATTGTGTGCTTTTTCCACTTAAAACAAGTGCTCCATTAATTTGAGTCTTTAAGAGCTCCTCTTTTACTTTCAGATTACCTCCTCTTCTCAAGATTTTCGCTTTCTTTAGGCATCACGAATAAATTCGTACCTTTAGATATCGTTTTCAACTTGTTCCAACTTTGATAGGAAATACCTATTTTTTTTTATTGAATATGAGTACAAGTACATGTATTATTCGAGTTATTTAAGCAGAGATGAGGATGAGGATGAGTATCAAATTATATTTATATATGTACCCGTCATTTTACATTCTTTTTATAATTTTGTCACAATATATATATATATAATATTAAAGATTTTATTGTTATTATTTTTGAAAATATAAATAAATTAACTTAATAGTTGAATAATTAAATAACAAACTTAAAAATATACTTTTAACTAAGAATATAATTTAATTCTTAATTTTTAATTTTAATTTATTTGTTATTCATTATATTTATATATTGTTTGAATTAAAATATAATTTAAAACTTAATATATAATTTATTTAAAAATATATAAGTAAATCAAAACTATAAAAAAGAATATAGTGGATAACATGTGGATATATCCAAATCCGATAAAACCCGACATATATCAGGATGGATATTAAAATTCTAAACCTGTCTCTTTTATACTTGTATAGCCTTTTGTGGGAATGCGGACAAGGAGGGCTAAACCCATCTTTGACCCATTCCGTTGTCGTCCCTAATTACCTTCTTTGACATTACAAAAAATCATGAATAAATGCAGTCAATATAGTCATAATTGCTATTGTGAATATCTCAAAAATCTTGACATTGTGGTCAAAATCACATATGTAGATGCTTTTCTAAAACCTTGCTTCTCCTGACACTCCATTGGTTTGGTTTTTGTGAGAAAGTTCATGAAGGATCTTATTATATTTTTGTTCTAGGTTAAAGATTACGAGTGTCCTTCAATCCATTAGGTCAGAGACTAATTTTACTCACTATACATGATAGTCATTGGTTCAAAAGAATTTTATAAACATTGAGAATCAAACATGATTTTTCTCTCTAAAATAGATCATTTTCACTAATGTAAATACAATAAAACTTACATCACTATATCAACACTTGTGTTAACTACCTTATTATATTAAAGGCATTAATATAGTTCAAAGATAATATATATTTTTGTCTTTTCCCAAGGACCTTATTATATTAAAGACATTAATAGAGTTTCAAGATAATATATATTTGTCTTTTTTTAGAAAGCTTAAGTTAAATAATTCATTTATGGACGCTTGTTCTTTAGATAATGTTTGCTTCACCTTGTAAGCCGTTGCTTATACATTTATTAATTTAAGTATATCTAATTGGTTGAATCTCTTAGTGAGTCATGCAGAAGAGTATCTCTTACAAAAATTTGTCAATGAGATAATAATAAAATGGGGATTGTATATCAAAAGCTTTTGATATATTATGGATAAGGAAGTTCACGGGTTTTAATTTGTCGATTCAATATATATAGCATCCTCACCAAACAACACTTTTCAATCAACAAAGTGTTTTATTAATTTTTGTGATTTAATATTTCAAAAGCTCAATGGCTTAGCCACATTTTTCTATTTTGGATGTCTTTAAGCCTTTGCAAGCCATTTATGCTTTAAGTTTACTGATCAGATCGGTAAGAGACATAGGTTCATGCTGATCGATCGGGCCAAATAGATTAGATACAGCTTCGTGGCTTTTTACTTTTGTGCTATGTAGCTTTCTCTTCTCTCTCCTGTTCTAATCAATGTTGGAATCAATCCATTTAAAATTTTAAGAGGAAAATATATTTTTATTCAAATTAATATGATAAAAAATTGTATTTTTTAAATCGACAAATTTGATCTTCAAACAAACAAAAAATGAATTTAGTCTCTTCTATTCTTCTAACTTTAAAAAAACATGATAAACTTTTAGAAAGGAAAGACTAAAAAATTCACATATTTAATTTTTAAAGTTTGAATACTAAATTTATTTATAAGAAAATATAAGAATCTTGACCATATTAACCAAAAATATAGGAAATCTTTTTAAAACTCATTTTTCTTTAATTTTTAATTATTTTTCTCCCTTATAACTTAGGAGAAAATGAAATGAGACGTGGTATTTTCATTATTATAGTTATAAAATCGCTTCTTTATCTTTTCTTTACTTATGCATCGTGTTTCATAGTGTTAAGCTCTTGCAGCATTCCTCCTTTCTAACATCTTTTCCTTTCATCTTAATGAGGTTTTAGAAATATATTTTTGATTGCTTTAAAGGTTTCAAAATGATGATATTCTCCAATGGTGATACACACGATTGCACCTTGAATGCTTAAGAGAACTCATTCTCTTTCTTGATTCTCCCTCGCTTGGTTGCTTGTTAGGTAATGATAAAGTGGAGGTTTCAGGTGTTTAGTTTATTTCTCAAGACAAAAAATGATATCTTGAGGTTAGGTAAGATTGCAACATTGGAGGAGAAAAGATGATGATAAAGAAAGAAAAACACGAACTTTGCTTCTTGAAAGAGCATTAGCACATAACATGAAAAATAATGTATTGAAAGAACAATGGATTCACATTGCTATTTATCCTAGGAGTCTATTATCTTGTAATATCAATAGGATTAGAATATTAACTTAATCACTCAAAATCAGTCCACTGATCTATAAATTTGAAATTCAACATTTCATCATCATAACCTTTGATTGTTGTTTTATCTATTTTATTTAAATTAGTAATTCAAATAAAAAAGTTATTGGAAGAAATATTATCCAATCTTTATTATTGGATATAATTTTGGATAATTCACAATTATCCTTACAACCTAACATCTCAAATTTAAATATAAATTATTAATTAGAATAAAGATTGAATTTGAATTTAAAGTAATGGATAAATGGATTAATAGTTAGATCAGTGAGTCATTACTTAAAAAACATAAATTAATATATATATATATATATATATATATTATTAGATAAATATTAATATATTATATTTGTCATATTTTTATCAATTACTTAAATGGTGTTATAGTTTAGTAAGTTTCTTTTAACCTATTAGGTATAAGGTTCAATACAGGGAGTTCAAATAAGCCAACAATTATCTTGGACAAGTCGATAACTAATTCGAACAATCCAGCAATTAATCTATTCTGGATTTATTATCATATCTATTTTCGCCGGAACACGAGCATCTTAAATTTATTTAAACATTATATAAAAAATCATTTCTATTTTCTAAATAAATAAAAACTAAAAGAAAACTATTTTAGTTCTTAAGAACCGATAACCAATAGACAAATGTTTAAAGACTAATTAACAAGTAATCAAGTGAAAATGTAAAACACAAAATAGGAGACAAAGACAAAAAGGGAGGACGATGGTAATTGGAAATGATAACAGCCTTTGGAGAAAAGAAAGAGAAAATTGATGGAATATTTGACTGAGAAAATTGATAAGATAAAAAGGAATGATGGAGATGGATGTTGGCATTAGGCACTGGAAAAAGAGGAGAATAATAACAACGAAGAAAGTGAAACTGGGCAGAACAGAACTTTTTGGCGTAAATAAAGGAATGAATCTAATCCACGTTGAATTAGCTATGATGATTTTTCTCAGCACACTCAGTATAATAGGTAATTAATAAACATTGACTGTTTTTTTTTTTTTCTTGGCTCAAAAAGAAATTACGGTGTCTTCTAAATCATTCGATTAAAAATTAATTTCATCCGTAATATATGATCTTAACTTACATAAGAAATTGAACATAAATTTTTTGGAAGAACTTCTCATATGAAATAGATCATTTTTTTTTTTACATTAATTGAGTTTGACACCCGAAAGAACATAGCATTGACTTATTCTTCAAACACACGCATCACTGCATCAAATCAAACCCATAACTATTTTGTGTGTTAGTGCCCCATGATGCCACCTTATCTTATCGATCTCATTCATGTATGTTTCCCATCACTCACTAAGGAATAATGTCTAAACAAATTTGGGGCGTTCATATTCCCCTTTTACTGTCAAAAGTTAACATTTCCAATTCCAAAGTTGCTGTCTCCTCTTAGTGCGTTCTCGCTTGCGAACGCTTTTATCTTTCTTTTTTCCCCTTTTCTCCAACGGTTAATTTAATCAAATCAAATAATCCTTTTATTTAATATAAGTATTTTTCTATAAATAATTTTTATATTGGAAATTAATTTCGTAGACATAGGTTTCAATCACTGAGTATGTCTCGTGATCTAGTCAATGCAACGGGATAGTATCTCATGAAAATCCCATATAGGATTTTGTTTAGTCAATAGCAGCTTTCGATATTAATGATTGCTCATAAAAAAAACTAAATATATTATTATTCTAATTTATTAAGCATTCTAAATGTTCATTACTGTTAGTTATTGCTTATTTTAAATATTACGTGTTCAATGAAGCACCAAAAAAGAATAAAGTATTATGTTCAATTAAATATAAAGATAGTTTATAAATTGATTATCCAATTGCACACTATAATAATAATAATTAGTTTTATTAATTTTTATAATAATCTTAATTTATGATAAGTCAATACATAAGAAAGATGTTTTTAAATTCGAGACCAATTTTACAAAAAAGTGATGAGATTGAGGATGAAAAAATTTCGATCGTTATGAGAAAAATTATAAACTTAATGATGGATTAAACACATTAGTAGTTTTATATTTTTTCTTATTTTAATTTTTTTTCTCTTTTATTTTTTCCCTCTTCCTTTCCTCCTCTTTCATTTTAGAATTTTTTTTTTACTCTTTTTTTTTTGTCTTATTTCATTTTTTTTTCTTTATCTTCTCTTTTTTTTTTTCTTTGTCTTGTTTTCGATTTAT
>PYAF01002226.1:2765428-2831841 GCA_007407185.1 Glycine tomentella | reverse complement strand
TTGTCTTAGTATGCTGCTGCTACATGATTAACATCTGCGTTTTTTTTCTTCTGAAATTGCCAAGATTTTGGCATGGTTGAGACTTGAGAGTTGAGACGCTGTTGAGAATAATGGGTGGGGTACTTAGTAAAAGTTAATAATCTTTTTAGAATGACAAGATATATTAAATAAGCATATGTTATAACTTATAATGAAATTAATGTTATAAAAGGTTGAATGGTTGATGAAATTGGGTTGGCTCTATCACTGTTTTAGAATAACTTTAGTGTAAGGCTTAAGACCTCTTGTGAGTAATTATATATGCTGTTAATAAAGTTAATTTCGAGCAAGCCTCGTAACTTTGAACCTCCACAATATCTGAACTTGGGAGAGTTGTTATTCTGTTGGGTCCTAGTCCAATCCATAACAAATTCCAAGATGACCATATAAAAATGTGAGTAATTATTATTATACATTGATTTACCTTTGAGGTTATGATAGCTTACCACTTATTCGGTCTATAGTAGTGATTTGCCTAGACATTTGGTTATACTTCACTTTACCAAATACTTCACTTTACTAGAACCTACCCTGTGCCTCCTTTGGTTTTATTCACAAGCTCATCACTTTACACTTAGTTGTGTTCTCATAGTCAAGGATCGAACACTATGGCCTATGGGTTGGAATAGATTTGGTTGATCTATATATTTTATTATTTTTGACTTGCAAAACATTGAAACCAAATCACCCAAAGAATGTGTAGGGGCCGAGACTAGCACCCGAGCATATTTACAAACCAACAGTGGATGTTCCAACCAAATTAAGCATATTTATACACTTTTTTCTTATTTCTTTTTTCAGTTTATTGATATAAGTCCTTTGCATCCTGCATCCACCAATTTTATTGTGAATTTGTTCACTTGCATCTGCATTTGTTCCTTGTCTCTCTTGAAAATGATATATTTTATATTGTTATTCTTGATATTGAGGTTGATTTTCTGTTTTTCATTTAATTTTGATTTATGATAGTTGTAATATGGAACACATATTACACCAAAATAATTGTAAATATTGAAAACATATAAAACACGGAACTTTTTTTTTTTTTTTTTAAATTTTTTAAGTGGGCCGGTGGGCTGGCCCACTAACCCACTTTAAAGTGGGATGGGCCAGAATTTTCAGCCCACTTTGCAAAAGTCGGCCAGCCCGGCCCAGCCCATTTTTATGTGGGGTGGGCCAGTCCGGCCCATTTTGGGTGGGCTGGCCCACTTTGCCATCCCTACTTTTGATTCTACTAAGCTGTTGTAAAGATTCTTAATGAAATTTTGTTAAGCGGAAGCCTCCACTGTTTAAGGTACCACATGCCTCTAATCATCCCCTCAAAAAGGTATAATATGCCTGCATGATGTTTTGCAATCTTTTTCTTTCAGAATAAACAAGGAAGGCCTAGAGAATAAAAGAGATACAAACCTTAAAACATAGAACACCAGTTTGCTTCTTTACCCCACTATAGTCCTTTAACTTTTTTGTTGGTTATTCTTGCTTCATATATGAATGTCACATCCATTATAATTTAATTCTGTAACTTTATTAAGCTTCTTGAAAACAACCACACCATCTTATGGTTAAAAATATAAACACACGGATACAAGGACACACAGAGATATTGTTATGTTGGCTTCTTAATTAGATTTGTTTAAGCTTATTGACACGATTAGTTAGACTGTCAGTGTCCACCTTAGTACTTAATCTTTGGAGTGCGTGACAGTGAATAGGACTACATAAAACATTGCAAACTATAACCTCATTTATATTTAACTAGTAACTTTAGCTTCTTTAAACAAAGTCAAACTCTATCTTGTCAAAAATTAAATCTAGTTAACTGAAATCCAAGGAAAATTTGGTACTTTTTTTATTGATGATATATGATAGCTAATTTATAAAAAAAAAAAAAATCCTAATAGGTTTGAGATTTTATATTTTTTGAGTGCCATCAAAAATGGTTTTCTATTTCGTTGATTTTGCTGTGATGAATGGATCAACCACAGATAGCAGACCCAAATTGCTTGCTGGATCAGCTGAAGGGAATATTGGACACATAGATGGGAGGCCTAGAGAAGCTAGAATGAACCACCCTAAACGGCTTACAGTGGATGACAGAGGGAATATTTATATAGCAGACACATTGAATATGGCCATCAGAAAGATCAGTGATGAAGGTAAATACATGTAATTCCTTGGACTCTCAACCTGTATAAGAATGAAATGAATGGACCAATATGTTGAAATTCTAAAAATACAAGACCATCAATGTTTTCTCCTCTGCATAATTAAAAATTCAATTTTTTTTTTAATTCAACCAATACTAATTACACTGCTAAATCAATTTTTGGTATTTTATTTAATTTGATTGTGTGCTGGTATCCAAGTTACCTTCTCTTTGTCTTTTTTTTTTTTAAATTAACTTTTTTTTTTAGGTGGGCTGGTCCATTGGTCTACCAGCCCACCTTAAAGTGGGGCGGGCTAACATTTTTAGTCCACTTTTGCACAGTGGACCAGCCCGGCCTGACCCATGTTTTTGGTGGGCTTGTGCCAGCCCGGTCCATTTTTGGTGGGCTGACCCACTTTGCCAACCCTATACGTGCTTCATTTTGATTTTGATTTTGATTTGCAAAGCACATTGATAACTGATAACTGTATTTTTTTTTCTTTTTTTAATTTACAAAGAAGGTTTCTCAGCTCTCTGTGCATATGCTACAATGTATTTGTTTTGGATGGCCTGAGGATTAAAATGCATTGTTGGTATGTTTGAACACTGAAGTTCAGAAACAATAACCGTTTCTTCTTCTTATACTAATTGTTTGAGCTGCATATACCAATTCCATAACCATGTTAATGGTGAGAAGAACCCCTTCGTATTCTTTTGTAACCTTTTTTGTCCGCCGAAGCATTGCCCGATTTCGAAACCTCACCTCAGAGACCAAAAATAGGGATCATGAACATCCCACCAAAGCCCTAGATGCTAAAGACTGCAACTTTGTCCTTGAAATTTGTAGGATTACCCGAACAAAGCCTCGTTGGGAAGACACCCTTCTTTTGCATTACCCATCTTTCAATTTTAAAGACCCCTCTTTCTTTCTCCTTTATCTCAAGCACCAGAACAATGCCTTCCTTTCCCTTCGTTTCTTTCACTGGCTGTGCTCTTCTTGTGGTTTCTCGCCCGACCAGTCTTCTTGTAATGTGCTTTTCCAAGTGCTTGTGGATGCTGGGGCTGGCAAACTAGCAAAATCCTTGCTTGATTGCCCGGGTTTCACTCCCGAGCCTGCTTCCTTGGAGGGTTACATTCAGTGTCTCAGCAGTGCTGGGATGGTTGAAGATGCAGTTGATATGCTGAAAAGGGTTGGGTTTTGCCCCTCGGTGGCAACTTGGAATGCATCTCTGTTGGGTTGTTTGAGGGCTCGGAGGACTGATCTGGTATGGACATTGTATGAACAGATGATGGAATCTGGTGTTGCTGCTAGCATTAATGTTGAAACTGTTGGATATCTGATAATGGCGTTCTGTGCAGAATACAAAGTCCTCAAAGGGTACGAACTTCTTAAGGAACTTCTGGAAAATGGCTTATGTCCCGACAATGTTATTTTCAATGCACTTATAAGGGGATTTTGTAAGGAGGGACAATATGATAGAGCTTCTGAGATCATTCATATTATGATTGCCAAGCAATGTAAACCGAATGTCTCTACTTATCAAGAAATCATATATGGACTCTTAAAGATGAAGAATTCTGAGGGTTTCCGGGTTTTTAATGATCTCAAGGACAGAGGATATTTCCCAGACAGGGTTATGTACACAACGGTGATCAAGGGTCTATGTGAGATGGAACAGCTCGGGGAGGCCAGGAAGCTGTGGTTTGAGATGATTAAAAAAGGATTTCAGCCAAATGAATACACCTATAATGTAATGATGCATGGGTATTGTAAGATTGGTGATCTTGCTGAGGCAAGGAAGATCTTTGAGGATATGCGTGATAGAGGTTATGCAAAAACCACAGTTAGCTATGGCACAATGATTTCAGGTTTGTGTTTGCATGGAAGGACAGATGAAGCACAGAGCTTGTTTGAAGAAATGCTTCAAAAGGGGATTGCTCCTGATTTGATTACGTACAACTGTCTTATTAAGGCCCTTTGCAAGGAAGTGGAGATAGTTAAGGCAAGAAAATTATTAAATTTACTTCTGGCACAGGGTTTAGAGCTATCGGTTTTCTCTTTTATTCCTCTTATAAAACAACTTTGTAAAGTGGGAAAGACAAAGGGTGCAATAACATTGTGGAAAGATATGCATGATAAGCTTTTGGAACCAACGGCCAGTATATATGGAATCGAATGGCTGCTAAACATGCTGAGTTGCAAGCAGAAACCCCATAAGCAAACTTTTGAGTACCTGATTAACAGTCTATCACAAGAAGATAGGTTGGATGATATTTTGGTTGTTTTAGATTTCATGTTTAGAACAGGATATAGACTCGAAAAAGGGACAATTTATTCCTTGGTTAGTAAATTTACCAGGGATAATTTTCATTTTCCTGACTTATGTTTGGAGAAGATCTTACAAAGAAATTGATATTACTGATTGTGTTGTTTGTATCTTCCATCTAATATCTATAACCAATAAGTGAAGATTTTTTGAGTTTCTTATATTCTACGGTTCTGTTTCTTTTGAGGTTCATTCTTGAAGCTTCCCATTGTATGGCTGGAAGTTGCAACTTGTCTGCTTCTGTTTTTTTTTTTTTTCGTTTTGTAATTCTAGTTTTCTTTTTCAAAAAAAAAAATCAAAGGGGTTATTTGCCTAGTATAAAACTGGACGGGCATATTAATTTCAATGAAATGTCTTTTCCTGCACAAACAGCCCTGAAACAGTGAAACTTGCCTTCTTAAGTATAGAAACTGCGGCCTCCTGTACACGACAATTTTGCAATGTGAATTGTACATTCAATGGTATCAATGTGATAGAAAATCGAACTAATTCATACATGAATAAACTCTGAATTGGGAGTGACTAGGTATGGTTGGAGTTTGAATGTTTGATTGCAGAACCACAAAGACTTCATGTTGTATGTCTGACAGAAGTGAGAATTCAAGAATTAGTGTCCTTTACTTATGAACAAACTATGTGGTGTAAAATTCAACAGCTTAGAATAATTGAATTTGATGGAGCGTATGACTCAATTATTCTTCTACCTTTTCTTCCCAGGCTTAGTGATATGTGTATTCCTAATTTCTTATGCACTTTGGGGAAGTTAATTTTAATTTTCATTATAGATTCTTTTACTGCTTGACAAACTTCATCTATTCAAGTGGAATGAAGACTTTTAACATTAAACAGTAGTTTAATGTTGAGTAGAATAACAAATTGAGAGCTATTATGATATAATCTTCTGCTGAAGCCTTCTTCAGGTCAACAAGAAAAGCACACGGGTCTGTTATCTCCTATAAACTGTACAGACAATGATTAAATAGGAAGCCAGCAAATTTTCTCAATCAAATGGACAAAAACAGTACATTTTTTTTTCCATAATCCCCTGATTTCATTCACCAAGAATCATTTTGGCACTTAGCACACATTGCATAAGAACAACATGGACATCGGAATTATAATTACATTTTTAAAGCATAAAAAATAGTTTATTTTAAATATCATTTATGATGCAAGAAAAATACTGAATTTCTATATTGGATTCGGGTACTAGAGATAAGCTAAAGATAATTAAGAGCCTGTTTGATTTGCTTTTCATCTTTTTGTTTTAAAAGTTACCTTCAAAACAAATTTCCTTTACTTATTAATCAATTTATTTTATAAAACCTATTGAATTTTAAAATCTGTTTAAAAAGTGTTTTAAAAACTAGAAAATAGAAACAGGTTAAAAAAGTTTTTCTTTTCAATTCTTAATGGCAGCAGCAAAAATATTCCCGAAGAAAATAAAACATAATGTATGTGCTGGTTAAAATAGACAAGCTTACATACATTATATACCATATATGCTGCAGTAAGTAAAAAGTACAAGTTGGATTGAGATTCTTTTTGTTCATTCATTCTGATTATAATATTTTTCACAGATTTCAAGAGGCTCTTTGACTTGACAAATACGCTGAAAATGGCATTTGTGCTTAGCGAAGACAACAAGTATCTTATAGACAATTATTTTCAGCAACCACAATCTCAGTTTTATTTTCTTTCTCTTAAGATACACCTCAAATGGTGGTAGGTGTTATTAATTATCTTTACATTTAATCAATTTGCCGTCAATTTATTAATGTCATACTTGTGACCATACACAACATTGAAGTACACGCCTTTAAAAAAAAACAACATTTAAGTACATACATAGGTATGAAATCACACAAGACATGACATGAATTTTCTTACATGCATGAGCATAATTTGGTGGTAACATAAATGATAATAAGTCTGATAAAAAAGACTGCTTTATGCATGCATGCCCTATGGATAAATCAATTAGTGTTTAAATATCACTCTCATTTTTACTTATTTTTATATTTTTTCTGATTTAAATTTTGATAGGTGTACAACTAAAATATTTACAAATATTATTGATATAATGTACACTACAGAGTTCATTTGTTCTTTTCTGAAAGGTGCAGTCCTATCCTCTTATATGCTCAGTAACAAAGCAAAATAAAATGGTGGCATTTTTTTGGTTGGGTGGTCACAATTGAATATGGTATTGAGGATTCAAGCAAGTGTATAATAATGTTCATGGTCTGTAACAGGTTTTGAATTAAGGAAAATGTGTGGAATGGAGTTACTGCTAGCTGGTAAGCTGGTACGAAGTGGGTATTAGACAATGGTAAATGGGCAAAATAAGCATTGCGCAGAGTTAAAGTGACAATTTATCAAACAGATGGAGAGTGATGAATTAGTTACAATTTGTTAAAGTTGGTTGATATGTTTGTGGACTGCTATCTGGCTCAAATGAAAGACTAAAAACACACTGTTTCAAGAGGACTTTCTCATGTGGTAGAGAAGTAGACTTGGTTTAATATTAAGAGTTAGCGTGGGCTGATCTTCCTACTATGTTTTGTAATGTTGTAACACCGTATAGATAGGGTGGTTGAAATCAAATAAATTTCTTATGCATATATAATAAGATAACGATACTATTAATCTTATTTTGATTGTTTATTTGTTCTTACAAAATCGATATACCGAACATATCTTCAAGAAAGAGAAATTTTCCTGCTGATGATGCCCAAGCAGCACTGAGAAGAATGGAGGGACAGGTAGTGGTTAAACCACCAAGGGATTATGGCAGAGCAAATCCCTCAAAACTATTTGCTTCCTATGATCACATGGTATGATGGTACGCAGGATCCTATTCAACATGTGAAGAGTTTCAGGGCTTAGATGTTGATCAGTGGAAGCAGTGTATTTTGCTCACCCAGGCAAGTTCAAGTTCCAAGGAGATAAGGCTACCTCGCCCAGGCGAGTAAAAACAGGCAAAAACACTCGCCTGGACGAATGGACTCAAGCAGCACCCCAAAATCTATAAATATACATGAAATTGTGAAGGAAAGGTTTTTTTTTTTCTCAACCTTCCTTGCCTCTGTACGAAAAAATTTCTTACCTTTGTATGTAGGAATAACTTAGGATAGCATAAGGGAGAGTGAGAAAGTGAGGATTAGTATGGAGACTCTGCCGAAAAGAAACGGTGATGGTTTCCTTTATCAATTCTTCCCTTGAGGAGGTTCTCTCCATGCTTAGATCACCTTATCCATGAACCGACCGTGGATCTGTCCCTCAAACCACTAAACCAGTCAAAGAGCTATACGGGTTAGGGTTCTTACAAATATCTTACATTGTACGGTGTCCGCTCCTCCACTGATCAACATCTAAGCCTTGAAACTCTTCACATGTTGAAAGGATCCTGCGTACCATCATACCATGTGATCATAGGAAGCAAATAGTTTTGAGGGATTTGCTCTGCCATAATGCCTTGGTGGTTCAACCACTACCTGTCCCTCCATTCTTCTCAGTGATGCTTGGGCATCATCAGCAGGAAAATTTCTCTTTCTTGAAGATATGTTCGGTATATCGATTTTGTAAGAACAAATAAACAATCAAAATAAGATATGTTCCGTATATTGACTTTGTTTAAAGAAGCTTAAGTTACTAGTTAAATATAAATGAGGTTATAGTTTGCAATGTTTTATGTAGTCCTATTCACTGTCACGCACTCCAAAGATTAAGTACTAAGTTGGACACTGACAGTCTAACTAATCGTGTCAATAAGCTTAAACAAATCTAATTAAGAAGCCAACATAACTATCTCTGTGTGTCCTTGTATCCGTGTGTTTATATTTTTAACTATAAGATGGTGTGGTTGTTTTCAAGAAGCTTAATAAAGTTACAGAATTAAATTATAATGGATGTGACATTCATATATGAAGCAAGAATAACCAACAAAAAAGTTTAAGGACTACAGTGGGGTAAAGAAGCAAACTGGTGTTCTATGTTTTAAGGTTTGTATCTCTTTTATTCTCTAGGCTTTCCTTGTTTATTCTGAAAGAAAAAGATTGCAAAACATCATGCAGGCATATTATACCTTTTTGGGGGGGATGATTAGAGGCATGTGGTACCTTAAACAGTGGAGGCTTCCGCTTAACAAAATTTCCTTAAGAATCTTTACAACAGCTTAGTAGAATCAAAAGATGGCCCTTGAATGAAGCAAAATCTATGTACAAGGTAAAACTCAAACAGCACACATTCTTACTTGAATTTTGAATCTAGAACTTTGGTATAATGAAGCAAGTGAAGGCCACAATACTAAAGCACTAGAATCTTCTATACAAATCAACATGGCAACCAACAAAACCAAAGAAGAATTAGATTTTAAATAAAAGACATAATCAAGCTTTTAGACAATTTCAGCAAAGGAAGCTTACATCGGGACATTGAGCCAGAGACCTTGTAGATGTTACTGTTCTCAGAATCCAGTACAAGAAATTCACCATTTGGAGATATTTTCACTGAATGTGGCTCAATTCCAAGTTGACTTCCATCGAATATTGTTTCCACGTTGTAGCCACTCTCCAATTTAACCATGGAGCGGTGTGTTGCACTGAGAAGTATGATTCCCAATGATGAATGACCAACATGTTAGCACTTAGAAAGACCAGTAAATAGTACTTGCATTTATCAATGTAAATGATTTTTACAGTGTTATTCAATCACAAATTGTTAAGCATAGTAAGTTTGTTGGCTTTTATAATAACCTTTAAAAATCACAATAACCATAATTTCTTATTAGTTAACGGTGTATAGCTTTTCACAGTGATAATGCATAGATTTTATTTAAATACATTCTACTAACATGAGAAACAGGAAAATGAGAACTCAATGGAAGATCTCTACCTCTACCAGGTTTGGTTGTGGACTTTACACTTAGTGACCATAGCCATTTAAGAAGAGCAGAAACCACGTTGGAAACAACCCCAGTAACAACTTCTGCATGTCACATGAAATTTAAGTATTTAACTCATGAACAAGAAAACTCTAATGGGAAGAAAATTTAACTCAAGAAGGACATAGTTTAGAGTTTAGTCTTTAGAGTTTGTTGCACTCACTAGCAGGAGGTGGTGTGGCAGAAGTTGGAGAGAAGAGACAAAGCACAAGTACAAAGCCAAAAAGCAGAACAGAACAACTCTTACTCATTGATCCTTTACCTCGGTTTAGAGCACCCCAAATGTGAAATGGTCATATATGACACATCACTTGTATATGGATGTCTAATATAAGCTATTCTTCTTCACATGAAATGAAATGAGTCCCAACCCTTTTTCAGAAAAAAGTAAGGATTAAGGAGATAGACTTGTAGTGTTGGCAGAGAGGCAGAGGAGACAGAATTTAGAACAGATAGTGAGATGGAATCATATGGATTTGTGTTTTTGATTGTCGTGTCCTTATAAGTTTACGCGACAAGGTGGTTCCACAAAGCTTGAGTTTGCATAAGTTTCTCATTTCATCTTTGGCTCCACTCCCAAAGGGTAAGCCAACAAATAAGTCACCACATGCCATTTTTTTACATTAAGTTCTTGTATACATTCATAAATTTATGTGACATACTTTTATGAAACTATCATATGATGTGTTAACACTTTAATATATTATTAATAGGTTATTTTTTAAGTGTGGATTAATCGTACGTTACAATTTAAATAGACATGTCGAATTTAAGTTAAATATTAATAAAAGAGTTTTGTCGTTTATAATAATCATATTCGACTCAAACATTATCTAATAAAAAATGCATATTATCTAGAAAAAAATATTATTAAAAGATTAAGTTTTTTAAATATGTCTTTTATCAATTATTTGACAATATTAACTTAGATAATAAAGTGAAGTTTTATATTAATTATGTCTCAATGATGAAATTTAAAAAGATATGATAATGATAATAACTAACTAAAAAGCAATTGTTCAATATTCAAGACAACTTAGGATAGACTTGAGATTTGATATATCATGATTACAGTTCAGAGTTCAATGTCTATGAATGTTCTCTAAAGGTTATTTCAAACCACGCTTGACATATACAAAATTATAGTTTGCCTTAAATCAATGTATAAACCACCAGAAATTCCTTAATTTATTTCATTTCATGCCTAACTACTTGCGTTGCAGCTAAGCTATATTATTCCTAGATGATAAGTGTAAGTTAACCAACATAATAAAGGCAAAACGTTATGGATCCAATACTACTGAATATTGTGTGGCACAATGACTCACAAAAGAGAGTTCCATCAAATTAATTACAAACACCAAAGCAAGAGATAATTGCTTTTTTTTTCTTTTTAATTTTCATGCTCTTTTTATTACATGAATACATGTCACCTTGCTAATTATGTGCTTCTTTGATTAGATTTCTTACTCAATATTAAGGACATATATTGATGTTTTTGTTAATGTAAGCTGTCATTTTAAGAATTTTCTTTTACAAGTTCTTCGAATCTGATTTTCATTCTTTTCATTTTGTTGTCTTTGTTGGTCAATATAGAAACTCAAGTTCTTTTCTTAGTCAAGCATCGTCTAAGTTCCGCAACTTGTAACTATTACCAATCATGACAGTAAAGTCTCTTTTTGGTGTATCATCATCATTTTGAATGACTTTGGTGCTGTAATGTCTGCATGTGCAGAATTAGAGGCTCCATTTAAAATATAGTTTTGAAATATTTAGATACAATAATAGTCATTTTGAATGACTTTAGTGCTGTAATGCCTGCATATGCAGAATTAGAGGCTCCATTTAAAATATAGTTTTGAAATATTTAGATATAATAATAGAGTTTAATTTTTATGTATCGTATAAAGAAATTTATATTGTCAATTAATTAAAATTTATTATTATTTTGATGTTTAAAGTTATTAATGTAATAGTTAACAATGAAATTTATTGTGTTGGAGATCTCAAAGTATGACCTAAATAATATATATATATATATATATATATATATATATATATATATATAAAGTAGAGAATTCTTATCCCATGCATCAATTAATTTTTGAAATAGACTTTATCATACACCACACCCTACCTCCAATAGCTACTAAAGATTTCAGTTACTGCTTAAATATTTACCTACAATATCTAGCTAATTAATTAACTTGCATTCATCGTCCAGTTTTTAAATCATTGACACGGTTTTCATTATAAAATCATTGAAGATTGAACCTAAAAGCAAGTGTCAAAGGGGCAATTGATTCATCTGGTGAGACAATAAGCATCAGAATTAAAATAGGAATGAAGAAAGCGTATTTATCAAAAGAAATAATAAGTTAGCGCACAGACAAAAAATACAAAGCAAAAGTTTTCAAATAAATTAAGAGGTGATGGATTAGTACGCAAAGAAAAAGATAAAGAGAAAAACTTATGAAACGAAGAACATCATCTTTCTTAAGATTCTCAAATGCGGTTGCCAAATTTCTTTAGGAATCTTAGCGTTCCCTTTCTTTAGAAAAGAAAAATGTTAAAGCGCTATCAAATATATTTGCATTCGTTTACCCGCGTTAGGTACAACATTTTTAGTAGAAGTTGCTTAAAAAATGAATCAAAAGATATATTGTTTGATCAAGTTATAGATTCTTTTTTACAGCATTGATCAAGTTATAGTTAGTCAGTTAAAAAAATTGTCATTTAAATTAAAGAAATCTAAATAAATATCAGTGTGCAGCTTTGAGTAATGTTATGTTCAAAAGTATAAATATAAAAAGCTATAAGGTCAGTCAACCCCTAAGATTTCTAACATAAAATAATTATCACTACAAACCATTACAAAAAGTAAACCACGTATCGTTATAATAAATTTCCAATTAAATTAATAGACGAATTTTTTCATCTTCAATATTATCCGTTAATGAAAATCATAATTTTGAACCTATTATTCATACCAAGAGCTGGAACGAGAAAATACATATGTGGAGAAACACAAGAGAGCAAGAAATTAAAATCAATTAAATATTAAAAGATTGGAAAAAAATATTTTGTACTTTTGGTTTTACTTTTTCTTTTCCAAATCTTGTTATTTATTTGTTATCTTTTTTTTATTGACTCTTACATAATTTTAAATGTTTTTTAAAAAAATCATAGTCCTTTATAATCATTTAAATCCATAAGGTTTAATATATGTGCATGCTTTCATGCTTTCATGTGTGTTTTGTCATTCACTGGCACAAAGGCAAGTGCATATTTTTGTAGACGTTTCCAGAGGAGTTTACATCATTTCGAGACACAAAACACAAAAGACTCAAATTTGTTATTTTGTGTTTTATTCATTGGAATTTATGCGACTGTATTTACAATTGGGAAACAAACAAGCTCTAATTTTGTGTTGTCCTTTTCAATCTAGCTTATATAATCTATTCAAATCTTACAATTAAATTTATGTTATGAATCTAAAAAATCTTAAACAAAATCTTTTAAAATTAACAGAATATTTTTTATACAATAGTCTTTTACAATTCTAATTCAATACATCTTCCTTATTTTTAAATTTTTTCTTTATTTTTTCCATATCAAATAACTTCAAATATTATCACATTTTGTACTCTTTTTCTTTCTTTTCTCCTTTATTTTTTCCTTCTTTTCATTCTAATCTTTGAGCCAAACGTACCATTAGGTTCATGTACCCAAATAAGAAAAATAATTAACTATAGTTTCAAGCAATCACCGATGTTTACATCTTTTACCCATCTGTCGTACTCGAATACGTACGTGCATGCATTGTTTAGACATGAACAGTGCAATATAGTAAAATTTGTCCCTTTATAATTTGAAATATTAAGTTAAGACGTGATCACGTGAACATAACTCTTAAAAGTGTTCACACTTCATACATCAAGTGGTTCCTCATATTTCCCTTAAACAGTATTTTACTTTGATTTCTCAAACGGGGATATGAATATGATCCCATATCAGCTATTGTTTTGGCAGGCCAAGGATACATTCATGTCGCAAAACAGTTTTTTAGTTCTACTAATTCCTTTTTTTCTCCTTTTATTTTCTCACTTTTTTTTACCTTAATATGTCATCACTCAAATACAGAAAAAGAAGGACGCTACCCCTGAATCAAGTTACAACTTACAAAAACATAATTGAGATGTTAATATTATACTGGGCAAGATATGCTTTTACCAAATTTTATAGTTTTAAATTGAGTTTGCTTTAAATATGTTTACCAAATTTTATAGTCTTAGACTTTTAGTCCTCTAATTTTTTTTTATAGTTTTTCTTCTTATAATTTTTTTAAATGCTTTTATTCTTATTTAGTGAAAATATAACATTTAAATACATATTACATGGTAATCACTTTGAGATGACAAGTGGGGTGACATGTCAAGATGCATGAAATTTACGTCATCTGTAAATACATGTCGCAACATCAGTGTATGATAATAAGAATTATTTTTAAAACTTTAAAATTTTGTAAATTAAAACTAAAATCAATAAAAAAATATATCTTCTAGAAACTAAAACCAAAATTTTAAATTTGCCATATTTGAAACTACACTTTTAAACTATATCAAAGATATATTAATCCATTGAGTTTTCTTCTATTCATTCAAAAGACTCATTACAGTATCTGTTGAAATCTCAACTTGAATCTACATTTCAGATTCAAGCTAGAACAACAGGACAAGAAAGAGCTTACTAGACACTGGGGGGGACTAGTCCCTACAGACAGCTTATTTATGTACCAAGAAAATTACAAAACAAAAGGTGAATACGACAGGTCGGCAGCACTTGTCAAGAAGCTTTGGAGAGTATCACTATACAAAATGCCACCATTTATCATCCTGTGTAAGGTTGACCTACCATATAATCTCACTAGCGACAAAACTAAACTAGATATATAACTAGTAGGAGATACAAGGTTGGTTTGGTAGTGAAGGGAGAAAAGAAGAAGGAATAAGTGGTGGGTTCGAATCTTCCTCTAACAAAAACTAACAAATTAACAACTAACATTTGTGGATAAAAAAAAAAAAAGAAAATATATATATATATATATATATATATATATATATAACTATAGCCAAAACTCATTCATACATGATAGATCATTCCCACCTCTAAGGTAGATGCATGAGGTATACTCAATGCATATGCTGGTCCTCTCGAGTTTCTCCTTAAGAAATCATATCCATAATTGATAACAACTTTTTTCAACCAGCTTGATCCACTTTTTGCTCTAACATATGAGTGACTCAATATGAATGCCATTCCAGCCTCTTTTGCATCCATTAGCTCAAGCAACTCCTCTCTTGCATCCAAATCAATCTGTGGACTGTCTGGCATAACAAACCTCACTCTCTTCCTCACTTTCTCAGGAGAAGACTTAACCTCCATCAACTCTGAAGGACCTTCTTCCATTTGAGAATCTTGTTGATCATCATCTTCAGTCATCCTTATTGAACCCTCTAAGTTTGATGCTGAAGTCCCCACAACTGTCATCTTTGTATCTTCTTCAAAGCTCCCAAATCCTAAGCCATATTCAGATGCATCTGATCTGATGAATTCAGCTATGCTGCAAATAAGATCCCTCTCAAACTCAATGTCATCCTTGTGAATGTCTCGGTAGCCATACCGTGCTATGCACCGGTAAAGTCTATACTCCTTTGGGCCAACTCTACCCACCAAGAACCTTTCTTCAGGTCTAACATGTGGCACTTGGACTGATTTAATGCAGAGGAAGATAACAACTTGGTGGAAGGCAGGTAGATTAGTAACAAAGTGGGAGAAAATAGCTGGGATCCCAGATACAAGCTCAGTGTGTATGAGACCAATTCCCTTGACCCTGACAATGCCTAGAGAGGGGCCTAAACTGAGGAGCCAGTTGATTGGAACCTTGTTTTGAACATCAAACTCATACTTCTTTAATGTGCCATAGTGCCACACATACATGGAAATGAGAAATATGAGGGAGAGGGCAATAGGGACCCAAGCCCCCTCAAGGAACTTGATGAGGGATGCTGAGAAATAGAGTGCTTCAATGGAGCCAAAGAACACTATGAAACAAACTGCTAGTAATATGTTCTTGTGCCAGCACAAGACTATAACTAGAGACATTAAGCAAGTGGTCACCAGCATGACAGTTATGACAGCCAAGCCTGTTAAAGCAAAGAAAACAAAAATTCATTTAAAAATAGTTTAATTTCTATGTACTGTCAGTGCAAAAAATTTAACACAGTCAATCCGAAGTATATATCTTATTTGATACAAAATCTTTTTTTTTTTTTTGCAGATCCATTGTAATAATGAGAAAATTTTTGGCACACCCACAAAAACCGATCAACAATATCAAAATCAGATAAATTGGCCCTAATGGGATTGCCAAATACGTTACCAAATTTTGCTTTGACCAAGGATCTAATTAGAGGAATAATTGGAACTATTGTATCAAGCCTTTTCATAACAATTTTTATTAGAAATGAATTTTGCAACATCTGACTTGGTACCATTGAATAAACTTATTAAATTTTTAAGGTAATTATTTTAAAATATTTCAAATTTAATCATGATCAATTAAAAACACTTCAAACATGATCAAATTTAAGTTATCAGGTTCATAGGCATCATGAAATTATATCATGGAGAGATAGAGTACCTGCTGCATTTCCCATGCGTTTAGTATCTCTAAATCCAACTGTAATAGCCAGGCAAAGCAGCATCAAACTCCAGTTGATCTCAGGAATGTAAATCTGGCCATGCATTTTGGATGATGTGTGAATTATTTTAACTTTGGGGAAACATCCCATTGCAGAACATTGTTTGATTATGGAGAAAGTCCCTGTGATGACAGCTTGACTTCCAACCACAGCTTGAAGTATGGCTATTGCAAGAACAGGCCATCTAAGTTTTACTGAAAATAAGGATAATGAAAAGTAAGCCAAGCAGCAAACTAAACACTATTATTTCTTTGAATATATGCTTATAGAGAAGATCACAAAGAACTTACCAGGTACAGATACATAGAACCCAATTCTATAGTCACTTTCAAGGGAATGATGTCTGGAAAGATATGCAGCTTGTCCCATATATGCCAGGATTAAAGAAGGGTATACCAAAAATGTGAATGCAATCTGCAGGTAAATGACTTTTAGTTAAACTATTGATTATCATATCACCCCTTGGCTTCTAATCAAGTAACCATCTACCAAAGCATGATGTCCATGAATGATGCATCTATATGTATTAATAGTCAGTTAATGATTAAAAAAGAAGTGCAATTTAATTAGTTGTGCATAATGCAGAGGAATTTCCTTCTCTATGAAATCAACAACTTTGAAAACTAGTAGAAATGTTACCATAAGGTTCAAGCATGTTAAGTATTGGGTGGTGTTACTATTACAAATACAAACAAACATACCACAAGATGGAAGTGCAGCAAGTATGGGGAAGATGAAGAACAATTTTTAACTGCCAGCATCTTCTTTCAATAGAAAAAATCTTATTTTTTTCCATCTTGGCTAATGTATAATTTAACTTTTGACCTTAAAGAAGTCGGTTCTGTCTGACTCAATACACAAAAGTTTTCTTAATAAATGTATAGTTATTTTGTGTTTAAAATATTAGATATCATTAACATCAAATCACAATGAGACATTATTGTTTACAACCTTGGCTGTTTTACATTTCTGCACATGGAAAGTATAGTTTCATTTAGGAGAAAGCACAATCAACTTCAAAAAGTAAAAATTCTGATCATAGTTCTTCATATAAAATAAACTTAGCTGACAATAGAGTAAAACTGTACAAGTAAACATCATTAACATAATTGTGCTATGTACCTTAATTGACAATTGTGTAAAGTGTCCTAAATCAGCATACATGGCTTCTGAACCTGGAACACAAAGATGATAAGATCAGAGAAAGACAAAGCATATGTCAAGCAAAAAAAGCAGATTAGTACAAAATTTGCTACCCTTGCTCCATACCTGTTATACACAGTAGAATTCCACCCAAGGACATCCATCCTCCCTTTTGTGTCTTTTTCAGAAATTTGAACATGTAATATGGGGAGAGAGCTTCATAAACATGTGGATTCCAGTGGAAGATATTATAGACACCAATAGCACTGATACATAGCAGCCAGGTCAAGACAACAGGTGCAAAGAGACTCCCCACACGGTGAGTGCCATAATGTTGAAGGGCAAACAAAAATATCAGTATTACACAAGCCACTGGAACCTCCACATCTGCCATAACCAATTAACCAATAATTAGCTCCAATCTAACACATGGAAATTTTCTAGTTTTTTTTATTGTCATTATAGATAGCCATGCACCGGACTCGAACCCAGTTCATTATGTTCATTGTCATAAGAAAATTACAATAGTCAATAGGGACCATTGGCTGCTGGTATTTTCTAGTTTTAATGTTTGTTAAAGAACATATACTATAGAGGAACACCAGAAATCCACTAGGGTTGACTTAGTGGTGGGATTTCATAGTTTGTACGAAATTCTAAGTTCGATCCTCTGTTATAAGTGTAAAATAAAAGAAGAAAAAAGAAAACATAGTAGCCATCAAATTACAATTATTTTCTGATTGCTTAAAGCAGAGGCTGATAATTATATCAAAAAAAGCATATTGATTAACTTGCAAGTGGTAATTTCCCTGCTAACTAAATCATCAAGTGGACATATCAGAACATATTAGAGGAGCCAAGTGTTATTATCACCCTCTAGAAAAATGACTACTAGTAAGAAACCAATAAACAATTGACGGCAATTACGGAGGACATTGTAAATCCAGTAATTGAGGCGAATAACAATTATCTTGTTATTAAAGTTGTTTAAATAGTGATTCAAATGATTTTTTATTGAACCAAGAATATGATACAGATGTCAAGTTATCCAAGGAGACAAAAGTTAGGCCAATTTTAAAAGTATGATTAGGGTACTTTCAGTTTAGTATTTCAATTTCTACAGCATCCATTCTTTGAAGTTGACAGAATTAGGTCTAGATTTAATTGGGGCAGTGGCACCATAGATAATCATTATCTATTACCAATAGTGGAATTGCACACACTGTCCATGACCAGTCTAATGGTGGCCATACCTAATTTTGTATCCAATCAGATACCATCAGATGACTGCTCGAGATTGATCCACAGGGATTTATTCATCCAAACCATAATGCTTCATATAATAACCTATTGAAAATGCAACTTTGCAAGGGAACTATTTTTTTATACTTAAAAAGCTCTGATTAGTGGGGTTAGGCTATATATACATCTTAACCATGCTTTTCATGAGTACTTTTTTTTATTCTAATCAATATAGTATCAATTACGTATTCAAATACAGTTTTACCATGACAGTGACTTGGACTTGATCAAAGAAAAGAAATTTCCTCTGATTTGTATCTATGAGGACCTACAATTGTGCATGCACTTGTCTTTTGGTTCTCCCTTTTTGTCCACTAATTGAAGGTCCTGTGATGGTTCAAATCAGATCTTATTCATGCATTAAACAAATCTATTGCGATGCCCAACTAGAATATTTTCACCATTAATTAATATCTTCGCAGCATATATGCCATTGAGGGGGCCAAAAATCCTAAGAGAATGCACAGCCAGCTAAGACAACTTCAGTATCAAATATTACAAAATAGTACACAAAATGAGAATTATTCTAAATTTCTATATTATTGTGGGAACATATTCCCGAGATCGATTTGTTCAAGATACCAACCGATTTGAAACCTACCCATCAAAGCTAAATTCTGGGGAACAAATTCAAAACGTTTTACTATAGGGTTATCTGCAATTGTAAGCTAGATACATAGTATCTGCAATAAAAAAAAATGAAGACTGAATAAAGAATCTTATTGCATATTAACAAAATTTGAATCCAATTATCTAAAAGACTTGTTGCTTAGCTGTAAATAACCCTCAGGTGGTTAAAGCTTAACCTATGTTAAACTAGATTATATTAGTACTGCATTAAAAGTTGAGAAATTCTATGTACCCTTGAAATTCAAAGATTTTGGTACTGTTTTGAGAAACTCTCTCTTTCTCTTGTTGTGTTCAAACTTCAAACTCATTCAACTATTAGGCAAAAAACATCTTATATAAAAATCTTCAGATTTCTGCGGGTACCATAGCAATCCTCAAGGCTTATGGAGAAGAGAAGAGAAGAGAAATGAAAGGCCAAGAGAATTTGAGAACAAAACTATTAATTGTTTGTGATAATAAACAAAACTTACATCTGTGCTGTTCTTTAGACATGGAAAGCTCCAATCCTGACACAGCAGAAAAAACTGCACAATGACAAAAAACCACACAACAAAAGTGAGTTAGTTACCAAGACCCCCATACATGTAGCACTGTTTACAACCAAGGTTTTAAAAAAACGGTCTGTTTCTGCAACCCCAATTGTTTCGCAATATCAAAACCGCGACCGTAATTTAAAATCTTACTTGCAAATAAATAAAAAATCACACAATAATATTATTATCATAACAATTCAAAAATCTGAAATTGCTGCATTTGTCTGCAATTTCTCGCAATACCAAGGATTACAACGAAATTGTGACCGTAATTTAAAAAAACCTTGCTTGCAACAAAAATCACACTATAATATTATCATGACAAACTACCAGAAATTGCTGGTGTGAGCACACCATCCCCAATAACCATGCAAGTCCCTATCAAGGCAAGAACAAGAAGCACCCTTTGCAGCACCCTGTGTTTCTCCAACAAGTTCTTCAGCCCCAACCCAACATTTTTCTTATCAACAGGAACAGTTCCATTATCCATGGTGTACTCAGTTAAGTCCTCATCTGCAAGCTGAGTGTTAGGCAGCAAGCTAACCCGGGCGTGGCGACACAGCAATGAGTAGAGTGCAAAGGTTCCTCCTTCACCATTGTCATCAGCTCTCAGCACAATGAACACATACTTGAGCAGTGGAATCAGTGTGAGTGTCCAGAACACAAAAGACAACACTCCATAGATTTCTTCATTGGTGTCTGAATGCTGAATATCCTCAGCAAAAGCGCTTTTGTAAACGTAAAGTGGGGAAGTGCTCAAATCTCCATACACTACCCCCAAGCTTTGATAGGCCAAAGTCAACACCGTCTTCCATGATTCTTCCTGCAATTACATCACCACCATGAGTCCATGACCATGATAAAAAAAAAAAAAAAAAAAAAACTAATAATATTAACAACTAACATTTATTGATAAAAAAAATAACCACCATGACCATGGTCATTTGATAATCATAAAGCATAGATTATGAAACAAAACAAAAAAACATATTTTGTATTCTACAAAACTAAGTTAGCTCAAAGTGTCACATGGGACACACATACACCCACATGCACGCTCGCGCACAAATACACACCTGGCGTTAGTCTTAATTACCTTAATTGTGTTCCTGTGGATCACAGACTCAAGATCCATGATGGGGTTGGATTTCACAGAACTAGACAGCAGCAACCATTATTTGTTTCTTCAGCTAGATAAAGAAGACCCCTCACTCAACAACAAGTCAATGAAAAAACAAAAAGAAAAAGGAAAAAGGAAAAGAAATTCCAGAGACAAAAAGTGGCTTTGGTAATGGTACAGTGTAAGCCCCTGCTGCTATTTTTTCTAGTTTTCTTCTCCCACCCTCCTCTTTTTGTTGGTATTTTAATATTAATATTTATGAAAAAGGGTGTGCTGTGGCTCAAATCAAGAGGTACAAATGCAGACAAAAGAAGAACAAGCACGAAGCACAAGCAACAGAGGAGTTTTAGAGAATGGTGCTGTGACGAGGAAGGGGTGTTGGTGTTGGTGTTAGAGGGAAGGACTAGTTCAGAAAACTAGATTAGAATAATAATGAGTGGGTGGTGGAGTGTGTGTTTATGTGTTGGAGAGAAGAGAGAGAGAGAAGGAAGCTGTGTTTGTTTGTTTGTTTGTTGTGTAGTGAATGGCAGTGGTGAATTGAAGGTGGGTTTTTGGTTCTGTGTAAAAAAGGTACATGTGTTATATTCATGAGCAATGATATTAGGAGATTTCATGAATTTTTTTCTACAAAGAAACTTGCAAGGAATTTTAGTATTTCATAAGTTGTAGAAATTCTATTTAGTCAATTAAATTAAACTCTTTTAATAAACACGTCATCAATTTAAATATATTTTTTTATCATATCATATTACTTATTATTTTCAGTAATTTTAAATATTAAAAAAAAGAAAAATGATTTCTACTAACTAAAAAAATTAGTTAATCATATTTAATTATACCAATTTTAATTAAAAATTAAGTAACTTACTCTTTATTAGAATTTAATAAAAAAAATGAAAAAGAATAAATTAGAATTAAAAATATTTAAGTGATAATAATATTAAATAAAATAAAATTACTCAAAAAATTTTCTTATATTTCTTTTACATTTAAGATCGAAAGGAGTATATCTCTGTTTTTTTCTCTTTCAGTGTGTTAAAAAATGGAGTGTCTACGTATATTTTTCTGCTTTTATTTATTTATATTTTTTAACCTTAAGTTTGTGTTGGTTGTTATACTATAGTGGAGATTCTACTTAGGAGAATATTTGGGTGCTGAATGAAATATCAACCGAACAACTACTACTATTACACATGGTTGTTTGAGAGAGATAGATGATATCTATGTTTGAAGGAGGGTGGGTCATGAGAGAGAAGGAGCAGTAGCATTAACAATCTTCAACAACATGCAGTAAATGTGACAGTTTTCAACTTTCGACAATTTGGACTAGTATGATGATGGTCACCTAATTTGAATGCTTCAGAAATTAATTGTCACTTAAATATACTTTTACTTTTATTATTTCAAATTACTTATTGATTAAGGTACGGTTTATATATTTTTAAAATATTAATTATATTAGTTGTTGTGTTAAAATATTTCTTGTACTTAAATAATATATTGAAATGTTAGGTATAATTATTAATTATTAATTTTCTGACTAGATAGGATAACTAAATATGAATATGAATAATTATTCAACTGGAATTTAATTTTGACAAGAAAAACTCACTTCAATGAAAAGAATTGAGATTTTCTCCTATTTACTTTTATTTATAAAAAAAATAATAGGGTGGGATGCCGGGTTGTGAATGTAACTACTTGCCCTATTTATGAGTAGAGAAATTAGCATTGATTATTTCATGTCAACTTTACCATTTAATTTATGCATGTTTTAAGAGGAATTAATGAATTCAAGAGATAAGAGGCATAGTAGAAAATTAATTTAAAAAATCATGAAAATCAGAATATTAATTATATGTTTTTTTAGTTTCTATATCACAATCTTGAACACTAAAAAAAATAGAGGGGATTTTTTTTTTTAAATTATATTTTTAAAAATGACAAATAGTTTAAAACAAATCAAAATTCATGAATGGATGGCTAGGTAACTTAAAATCAAAAGAGAGTTTTTTGTCATTATGACTTTAACTTCTATTGGAGAATATCTGATTAATTGGTTTTATTATATTTTTTTATTTAGGAGATTTAATTCAAGATCTTATTTAAGGAGATTAAACTTAGTATCAATCCAATTAATAAATAATCAATTTTTTTTCAATTTCAACTTTACCATTTAATTAATGTTTTAAGAGGATTTAATAAATACAAGAGATCTATAAAAAAAATTATATCTTGAACTAAAGTTTAATAGTATGCCCTTATAATCTTTAAATTAATTTATTATCTAAGTGGAAGCCCTTTTTTTAAAAAAAAAAAAAAGTAGAAACTTGCACAAATTAGCTAATATAGGCAAGTCCTTGTGGAAAGACCTTATATTTAAATATTTAATATATAAAGAAAATAGCACACCGATTGGTATGTTTGTCAACAATGTAACATTGAGCTTATAGTTTATTACTATTTTCACGTCAGTCTTAAGATAAAAAAAGATTAAACTATTCAAGAGAGACTTATGACCTAACTTACATGACTCAAGTCAAATCATGCTTTGTAAAAAAATAATAGGCCTAAAAATGTCAAATTCTTTGTCATTCAAAAAATATTTTAGGCCTAACAAGCTATTCAATTTTTAAAAATATAAAAAAATATTTATTGTTAATATTATTATTATATTTATTTTTTATAATGTATTAAAATCATACATTATTTATTTTTTAAAATACTAAGCATATTAACCTACAAAGAGTTAAAGTTAAGCTTATAAGTCTATTGAAAGATAAATTTATATCTTAGGAAAAAATACTCATTTGGTCTTTATATTGCATAAACTTTAGTTTTTAATCCATAACTTGAAATTCATTCTTTTTAGTCCTGAACAAGCACATTAAGATCCCTTCGGGACGTTGTAGTTACACAAATTTTATCTTTTTATTAGTTTTTGTCATTTTGTAATGACAAAAGAGTGGTCAAAATGGATCTAATTCACAGCACAATCTGGCTCCACCATTGGTTTGGGCTGAAAAATGCACTTTTCAATTAGCTTGAAAACATATTAAATCTTAAAAATATATTTATATCATATAATTAAACAAGTTGGACCGGTTCTTATAAAATTAACATACATGTTTTTATTTCTATCTTGGTGTTAAGTTATCCCAAAGTAGGTCATTAAATAAACTTACAGGACATGCGAGACTTTTATGTAGGTTTGATTGATCTTTAAAAGAAGTTTTTGACTAATAAACTGACCAAACACATATAATATATTTTTAACCAAAAAGTTTGATTATAGGTGGATTGGGTGATTAAGAAATAAGAAAAAGAGGATAAAGTCACGGATTCAAGTCTATTTTGATGTAAACTTTTCTATAATCACTTCTAGAAGAAAAAAATAAAAAAAATGAAATGAATTTTTTTATAAGTTAAAATAAGTTTTTCATTAGTTAATTTGTAGATATCATCTCATCTTTTAGAGAAGTTATATTAGTGAACTTTTAAAAATTAGTTAATGTAAAACTTACTTTTACTTATAAAAAAATTCATCTCATTTTTTTTCTTATTTTTTTTAAGTGTTTCTAAAGAACCTTATCCAAAAACCACCTTCAATCCTTTCTACTGACAAAAAATTAACAAACTAAAAAATAAAATTTACCAATAAAAAATTGTGTTAATTATTTACCTACATCAGTCAAACTAGCTAGGTATCGAATTTTGCATTTTCCAGTTGCATAGCACAACGATATTGCATTTTTTATAAACATGAATGTTTTTTAATCAAAAGTGAAAGGTTAATTTCTTAATGTAGAGATTGATTATGACTTTATGTATTGTCAGCGTAAAATATAACACAGCCAATCAATTAAATTATAAAATATTTTATTTTTAATATGATATTTAAGATAATTATTACACTATTTTAAATTATTGAAGTGAATTTTATCTCTTTTAAGTTTGTTTTTCCACACAATCCGACATTAATTAACTTGTTTTAAGTGATTTAATTGTCTATGAACTGCTTGTCTCAAACCTCGTTAATTATTTTTACAATATAAATATAAAGTTAGATTGCACCTTATTCCTCTAGATCTCTATCGAATCGCATCATAAATTGTATAAAGATAAGATGAACGTACCTATACCTTATTCCTCAATCGAGCACAAATTTCAAGTGATATACATAAAGATTTTTATCGCTTTTAACGTGTTTCAATTCAAGCTTGTAGAGACTCAAATAGAAAAACTAATATTTTGGATCAACCCTGAAGATTTGTATCGTGGTATTTTTCATTTCATAAAGTTAGGACTCAAGGGAGGATGTTCAACAAGAATATGATACTTCCTTGATTGAAATGGATCGTGCCACAGACTTTCAAATGTCCTTCTCGAAATTACAACAAATTAATATGAATATATGTTTTTGTTCTTTCAAAATATATAAAATTTCAATTTTAATCCTATTAAATGTGTACAAATTTAATTTTAGCCCCCTCTTAAAATATGACGTAGAACCATTAACTCATATCAAGATCCACGTAACCACTATCACATATGATGGTGAGTGAAACATTATTTCTATAATTCTATCCACTCAAATTAATGAACTCAGTTAAAAAAATCCAACTAAAGTAAAATATTTTGAATATAAAGAACTAAAATCCAACTTGAAAATGGACTGAAGATATATATAATGTTCTTTTTCAAATACTCGGTTCAAATTATTGAGTTGTCAAGAAAAGCCTCATAAAAAACAGATCGCAGGTCAAAAGGTGAAAAGACTAAAATAGTATACTTAACATGAATATTCTTTACGTACATTGATGATCTGACATACTTTAGACTTATTATTTTACATCATATAAATTAAAATTATAAAAAAATGAAAATTCTAAGTGAAATCAACTAGTGAGTTTGTTTAAGAAAATATTTAAAGCTTTCTCACCACTCATTTTTTTATCACTTAAACCTATTACAAACATTAGAAGTAAAATCTCGTGTAATAGAATTTGAAATTAGCAAACGTTAACTAATACACCCGAATTATTATATTAAAATATATAAGAAGTCATTTGATATTCATTTTTATAATATTTTAGAATATATAATAAAATATTATGTAATCAATATCTCAAGATACACGTTATGACGGCAGCTTTCGGAGTTTCGTTGAACGAGATTTTAACAACCACTGAACCAAGAAGCACGTAGAACAAACTAGTAGTAGTAGTAATTAAATTGTGGTCTTAAAAATTAAAACTTAAAGTTAAAACGCATAACACATGGCACGAATCTTTTTCACATTGACGAGTAAGAAGCCTCGAGAAGTTTAACCCTCACCCAAAATGCCACAAGCAATTTGTGAAGAAAGCTACGTGTGAGTGTGATGGAACCACACAACTACAAGCCCTTGTAGTAGTGGCCTTGCTTTTGTCCAAACTCAAAAATCATTTGTTAGCTACCATACCTCAATAAATTGGTATAATATAGATATTTGACCACTAGGGTCCCACGGAATACTCTTTATAGGTCTTACGTTGAATTAGAATACAATTTTTGTTGAGTATTTAATTAAGCACGTCATTGAACCTACTGCCATCATAATTACAAAAACATTTAAGAAAAGTAGAAAACCTCCATCGCATCCTTCTAACCACTCGTAATTAAAAAATACTAGCCCAAGATCCCATTAATTAGTAGTGCATGCTATTATTTTCCGTTCTTTCAGTGTAATAGCGAAGGGAGTTAATAAATGTAATTGATTATTATAAGAGACTTTGGAGATGATAATTGATAAGAAAAGTCATTCTTATGAATATTATTGTGTGATAAAGTGGGAGATAAGTGAAAGTGACCCTTAAAGGGCCATTCACTCACTCTTATCCTACTATAGGGGGTAACTTGTGAACGTGGAAAGAATTGGGACAGGTGGCTTTATTGTTGGAAAGTGGCCAAGGAGTTATGTACAAAACAATTACGACAAATTGGCTTTAGTGTTAGGGTGACCACTTTCCCTTTGTCCTCTAAACTTGTGAATGGTCATGCTCTTGCCCTCTCAAGTTTTTGGAATATCTATTCTTTGCTCCACTTACCTCTCAAATCCCAATTATCCTCAACTTCAAAAAGAAGCAAACCCCCTTTTTTTCTTCTTCTTTTTTGCTTTCTTTTACCCCCACAAAAATCTAAACCCTTTTCTTCCCACTTTTCCAAATGTATTCACATTTATATTTATATGTAAAGCATGAAACCAGACGCAAGATATATATGGTGGGTATGATCTTAAACAAAAGTGATAAAGGAAATGGTAAGCACGCAATAAGGTTTAAACATTGCCTAGTTTGATACGTTACAATTGAATTATTATTTTTTATATTAGTAGGAATTGAACTATTAAATAGAAATAAGGTGTTATATATTAAGAATATTTATAATTGACTGCTTAACTAATTGCAAGATTAATAGGAATACAATTCAATTATTTGAATAGAAATGGGGTGTTAACAAATTATTTATTTAAATGATATTAGACTCGATCTTTTCGAATCTTTTGAAAAAAAAAATATAATTGAGAATAAAAAATTCAACAAAGTGATGAATTATATTTTTTTGTGAAATTAAATTAATCATAAACAAAAATCAATAAATATTTTATATCAATAATATAATAAAAAATACTCTTATTTAACTACTTAACTCTGAGGAATTATTCCTAAAGCTACAAAGAGACTCAAGAAACATCAAAGAACCGTACTATGTAACACTGACCTTATCTCTTTTTTTATTTATTTTTTCAACTAAATGCTTTGCATTTCTATTTTATTTTGACTTATTCTTACTATCCGTATTATTTTCATTCATCTTATTTATTTCTTCTCTGCCAACCAAACTTCGATGGATGCATAATACGTGCTAATGTTCCGAGTTATGAATTGAACGTTACTGACTAAAAACGGAAAGGTAAACTAGATCAAATCTTGAACAACAGTATAAAACCAATTGAAGAAGGTGGTTATTTTGGCCACAAATTACTAGTGGGTCCTACAGAGCCATTTTGGAGCCCAAAAAGGGTACACGATGCCACTATATTAGACATAGACAAAATTTGACATTATCATCATTTTCACGATGCTGATCAAGCTAGAATCTCGTTCGGAATCTTTAGTAGTGCGAAGTTGATGCCATCATCATCTCAAAACTACAATCAATACCCGATAAGCTGACTGATGTAACTTTTTTGTGTGTGCAATATGACTCACAAATTCGTTCATCTTGATCATCGAGTGTGTATATCATTTAAAATGAAACTGTTTAAATCTGGGTTTAAATCCCATAAAATATATTTTTCGGGAGAGATGTTGAACTTGTGGGAAAAAAATGGATTTAAGTCTCATTAAATACATTCTCAAAAAGACAGAAAAGTTTTTAAGTTAATTAAGATATATATGGACTAAGAATTAATTCTATAACTGATACAAAGGGTTGAAATTTGTAGAAATATTTCTGAATCCCACCAAGAAATCAAAAAATCTAATTATGATTATTGCCAAAAATATTTTAAAAAGAATTATTGGCCATAATAATATTATCTAACTTGAATTAACTTATCTCAGAAAATATATGTCATCTCTAGAAAAAATATTTACTATATTCTTATATATCCCACTGAAATCAAGGGAGTCCTAAAAATCCGGTTAATTAGTTTATGACAATTTTATCAAGATCTTTATGTTATCATGTACTGTATATGCAAAGTGCCAAAGTCAGATTCCAATAGTTTATTTAATCAAGCATGGGTTTCTATAGTTGCTATAGAAGGAAAGTCCTCAAAGGCTTAATTTCCGGTTGCTAGAGTGAAAAAGATACTCTAAGTTGTTTTCTATTTTCATATGCTAACTATTGCACTTATTTATTATGCTAAACAAGTTCTAAGTAGTATTAATTCCATTCTTAACACCATGTCTATTTTCTGACACTAAACACGTTCATTTGGCTTAGTTTTCTTCAAGAATTTATTTGTATATATTAAATTCATTCAACGATCCGCCGGCTAATAATCGTCATATTGTGCCGACTATTTTGATTTAAATATATTGTTAGTATTGAAATTTTTCTCTCTGATTATTCTTAAGTTTTTTTTATTGAAAAATAATTTTAAATTAATGGTTTCAATAAAAAAATTAAGAAAAACAACATTTTGGCTAAACATAATTTGGATATATACATATAGGAAACCAAACCCACTAAATTATGCTAATGTCTTTTTATTAATTAAATATGAGCTAATGACCTCAAATTCAGGATTATAATGTAATTATGGCCACTCGTGCTTCTTGAAAAATTTAATCCTCCATAATAAGTTATCAACTAAGCTAAGCCAGAAGGTATGATTAGATCCCTAATAATTTTTTATATAATGGATTCGGAATATCTCATTTCAAGTTTTTTGAATATTAGGTGTCACGTCAAAACATAAAGTATTTTGTTATTATCCAATAAAAATTAAATAAAGTATTTCTTTTTAGAAACCTTTCTTATTACAAATATTTAAAGTTGTGTATGCCTGGGATCAGCTAGCTTGCAAGGTCTCGTACACAATCTGCTAGATTCTCTGTTTCCCTTGAATGAGACTGTCTACCTCTTTCTTTGTTTTTTATTTTATTTTCTCCAAAAACGTTAAAGTGGAATTCACTGATAAGCTGGCACTCTATGTACACCTCATTAGGATGGAAAAGCATGATGAGTTATACATACATGGATGCAATCAAAGGATCTATTGTTCACATAATGTTATGAAATAATTTTAAAAAAAAAAAACTGTTGAAAAAGAGTATTATCTGTCTGAAACAAAGTAATTAACTTCTTTTAATAATAAAATAGCAATATGTTATGCTACTCACACAATCCATGAATCGTTATACATAACTTTTGTTGGTTTCATTTTCATATATAAAATAATTCTTTCACTTGAGACATTAACTCAGATTCTTATTTATAGAATTTAAGGTCAAAGCCATGATATAATTTTCGTTTGAAGATTTAACCTTTTTCTTTTAAGTCTAACCAATTGGCCTAAAGTAAAGGCAATTATATTCAAAAACATATTTTATGTAGTAATTAAAATTTATAATAAATAAATACTTTTAAAATTATAAATTATATTATAATTTATAATAAATAAATATTTAAAAATATAAATTATATTTTAGATTTGTGGTAAACAATTTATATTATGATACAATTTTTTAATTATTGATAATTTATTTCAAAAATTTATTGAAATTCAATTTAAAATAAAAGTGAATTTTTTTGTTACAAAAATAAATAAATAAAATAAAAGGTGGATAATAAATTGAAAGAGATCAGTTTAAAAACCCTAAAAATGATCTTATTAAATAATAATTCCTAAAAATGCCCCCGTTGAAGAATAGTCAAAATAATTATTCTAATTTATATATAGAAGATAAGTATACGAACAGGTTGAATTTTAGTGGAAATGACTAGTATTCGACAATATGAAAGTGATGAATCAAGTTTTAAATCGTCATTTGAAGAAGTATCAACATTTAGTTAGTGTCTGACACAAAAAAGAGGATACTTGTGAAAAAAAATATAATAAATATATAATTTCAAAATAACTGCAATAAAAATTCAATACAATTATAATGTCAATTATAATGTTTATAAGCTTCCACGGGACACAATGAATCAGAAGAATAAGGTGCCCTACTCTCCTTGCACTATAGATCTGACAAATTAAGGATAAAAAAGCTACACTACAAAGAATGGATCAACAATCAACATCAAGAAAACAAGATATTTTACACTTGTTTTTACAATATTCATACTTAGCTACATATAAATTATCAGAGGGAGAGACAAATTAACTAGTCTTAATCATTATCATTAGTGTTCTTTGGATACATTTTTCATAAGTATTTATAAAAATAGAAAATAAAAATAAAAAAGATTATGAATGTAAAACAAGTACTATAAAATATATGGTTCTCTTGATCTTGATTCTCTCCACATTTGTGTTGTGATGCTTCCTTAATTATCCTGTGCTAGATCTATAGTGAGGAGAATAAGCCAGGGTACCATATATTCTTCCCATACATCGTCATTTATAAGGTTAAGCTTAAGCACATGAGATTAATTAAGGCCATATTATGGGGTGGACATGCAAAACCTGTCATGGCCCATTGTTTAGCACTCCAACGTGGTTAACAATTAGTGCAAGTTTCAGTTCCAACACATGGAAATTTCTCCTTGTACGATCTGACAACCTGGTGAGTGATGATGGTTCCTATTAAATTCAAACCTGCAATTGAGGTTATCTATGCACTCTCTAATAAAACTGAAGGAAAGCAAGGCAATGTTTTTATTATTTTATGTATGGTGTCCTTCTATTTTTCTACAGAATGTAAATTTAAAAAATCAATGAAATTATATTGAAAAAAAAGAACTCTTATTTTCTTAGGGAAACACGAGAAAAAATAAATAAATTAAAACGACTCAGTAAGTTAGTAACAAAAGTTAAAAAATAAATAAAAAAAAACTATACTGTACATCAATTAGGATTTGTAAAATGTTGCTTAATTGCTTTGGATTGTATTGAATAAAACTTGTATCTACAATCAAATTAATTAGATAGTAAAATGAAAAAAAATATTAAAAGTGAATTGTATGAGATTCTTATAAAAAAAATTCCATCCAATTGCAATTTCAAACATCCATTTCTACAAGGATTTTGATCTAGTGTTTGATTTAAGGAGAATTTAGCTTAACAAAAGTGGTCAAGAATTTAGACTTGACTCTCATCTTTTTCATAGACGTGAGTTCAATTTTTCTTAATATATATTATTTTTTTTGTGGGAAGTTCTCTTTAGAGAGATTTCATGCATGTTGCCTAAGGTTTAATTGAATTTTTTTTATCAATAAATATTGATTATTGATTTGTTAGTTTTGTTAATTTTAGGTGTGCATAATAATTTTCTGGCTAAGCTTATGATAGCTATCTCAACATTTCATTAGCATCATGCTTCTTAGTATTGATAGTGCCTCCTTATTCTAGTACTTATATTTTAGGGGTAAAGGAAAATGCAAGAAAATAAAGCAGAGAAGATTTTATTAAAAATGAAATCTTGTTTAGTTTAGAAGTTTAGATAAAGAGAGAAATATGAGGAGGTCAATATCTTTTTTTTTTGTAGGTTAGAGACAACATATGTTTTCAACCTACTGGATTAAAGATTAATCTTATTCGTGTTGTGTGAATATTGTTAAATCAAAGAAATTTTACACATTAAGAATCGAAGGTCAACACTTTTGATTTTCTTCTCACTTGTTTGTATTAAAAATTTGTTTCTAAAACAATTTCACATTACTTAACAATGAATGTATCATTTTAAGTGTATTAAGTTTTGAAAATTATTTCCAAAAATAAGTATTAAAAAACTAAAAACCAAAAACAATTGGAAGATGTTTTTTCCCCCATAATCTTCTGCTTTGTGGTCTTACCTCAAGGGTGTGGGTAATTGGAGTGGCGTGTGTGCAGAGGTATGAATTCTGTTGGTTTTGTGATGATTTATTCTTGATTTGAAAAACTAAAGAATTTTTAAAAATAGAAAGCAAATACATCCTCCTATTAGTTTCTAGTCACTTTTCTAATATTGGAAATTCAAAAAATACTTGAAAATTTGTAAATTAGGATTAAGAATTTAATTAAAATGCCCCAAAAGTAAACTAATTTTTAAACCGTCACTCAATTACATCTCACAATATACAATAATTATTTTCATAATAATTATCTTAAAAGTTTATATTTATAATTATTTATAATTAATTAATTAGTTATCATTGAAAAACTATTTACGATAGCGTTGCATGTGAAAGTTAAACTCTGTATAACTAAATTGTACTTGACATGTTCGATTGTAATTATGTTGATATGATAAAAGTAGTAAGTTATTTTTTGTTCTCCTTCCTCTTTTTTCTCTTCCATTAAAATTCAGATTTTTTAAATTAAGCAAAGATTGCGTGAAGGAAAAATAGAAGATATTTATGAAAGGTATAAGGGAAATAGAGCAAAAATAAAAAAATAAAAAAAAATATTATGCTTTCTGATCAATATAAAGTAAAATTCTGTATTCTCTTAAAGCAGTAGGATCAAACACTCGTAACATGGTAAGCCCAAGTTAATGCAACTTGCACAGATTTTGCCAAAACAAAACTATGTACTCTTGAAATTGGTTTCCAGTAACATCAATCAAGCACTTCAACATGTTTTTCAAGTTATTGTTTCCAAGTTTTGAATTGCTTAACTTTGTCTAGGTTTCCCCCAATAAGTTAAGAAATCATTGTTGTCGGGTACGATGCAACTCTTCAATTAAATTCTCATCTTTCCATCTATAACTCTTTATTTTTGTCGAAAAAATACAATTTTTTCTCAAATATAAAAAAATTCTAACTAATTTATTTAATGTTATTATTTCTAAAATATATTTTATTTAATTAATGTGCTAATTTTAATGACTATTTTTTTTAATATCAAATTTTAATTAAGGACAAGTTTAAATAAAATATTTTTTAATTAAAATTGATGTAATTAAATATGATTAATTAATTTTTTTTAGTTCGTTTTTCATGTTTTTCTTCTTCTTATATTCGAGAACAACATAACATCTACTAATCGTCCATTGTCGCACTCATTATTATTAGTTGACATTTACACGAGTTGTACTAAATTGGAAGCACAAATCCTCTACGGATAGTCATCTTATTTAGCATGACCCACATGATTTGAATCTAATAATAATAAGTGTGATCGAATGGAATAGGTTTGTCGCATGCCTTGTTATTAGAATATAATATTAATCCTCAATTTTGGCGACAAACTTAGTCTAACTCTCTTGTTAAACAATTTTAGTGTCCCTTAACCGATTGCATTCTTAGTATTCCAAAATGCCAGTGACTACATTATATCGCAATTTTTTTTTACATTAATTTCTAATTTAGGGTATCTCCTAGCTATTAATAAAAAATTAACATATTAAGCTCTCATAATAAATATTTGTCCATATATAAATTTAGGAATCAAAACTCCTTTAATTTCATATGTGAAAGCATATGAGTGTCCTATAGTTAATGTGTGATTATCGTTGGTTCAATAAAATTTTACATATAAAAAAAATCAAACACTAGTTTTGTATCTTACACTATTCTACCAATTATGTGAGTTCAGAAATCAATACTTTAATCACATGCTTAAAAAAACAATTATTTAACAATCATATTACACCTTCTCAATTGCTAATGTTATATTAAGTATGGTAATATTTGCCAAGCTGCAGATAATTTGGTGCACAAAATCCAAAGAAAAAATGAATTGTTGTATAATGAGAAGAATATGATCAAATATGGTAGATAAAAATGGAATCATTCCTTTTTGGGTTCCACGGAGTGGCTTAAAAGTAATTATCGGACCCCACCGATGACTGGATATATGGCCCAATAATGGCCCAGTGGCCCACAGCCTTCATAGCATTATGCAGGTCCATAGTCCATACTAACGGAAGGTGGCCCAAGAAAATAATAAGGTACAACCAGAAATTCTAAAGTTCTGCCGAAGTCCATCAAACCAACCAAAGGCCAACTAATCTTAAGGATTCAGCCCCAGTGAACGTCCAATCACTTAATTGTGTGCAAAAAAAACAAAATAGTACCAAAAATAAGATAAATTAGTTATAAGTCAATAATATATGGAGAGAGAAAGACAAATAGTCTATGTAAAAATTAATTTTTTTTATTAATTTTTTTATAACTAACTTATTATTTTATACTGTTATCCAACAAAAATTAATCAAGCATAATAAATTTATTAATTTTATAATAATTCTATGCCTTTCTAAATTTTTTAAATTAATAAAAAAATAAAAGTTAAATATAGTTGATAAAAAATGACATAATAAAAAAACTAATAATATAAAAGTAATGGGAAATTAATATAAGTTAAGAAGAAAATTTTAGAATTTAAAAAATAGTTTAAAAACAATATTATCCAATAAAATATGTATATCAAATAGAATAATTTTCATTATTAATATTTGTAGATTATTTTAATAATTATGTTAACCAATGTTTTTAAAAATGGTTACATTAACAATTCATGAAAATTAAACTCGTATAGAAAAAGAAAAGAAATAATTTTATTAATTATATTAAAAGTTTTGCTTACCATAATATCTATTTGATTAAAAATATAAAACTTGTTATATTAATATGTTGGATATAGGGGGAGTTTTATGAAATTTAGAAGTCTTTGATTCTAGATTGATTTTGAGCTTTTAACATGCTTAAAAGACTTAAAGATTTGGAATTGAAATATTATGTAAAAGAAAAGCTATCTGATTGATCCCTGCATTCATTCAATGAATTAACAAAGTATTTTTCATTAAAATCGAACAAAGCTTTGAACCTTTAACTAAGGTTTTAATTGAATTGAAAGGTTTTTGAAAAAATAAGTTTTTCACCGATTACATAAGAGGGTTAATCTATTATTTTGTTCTTCATTCAAATTTGGAAAACCTTCGTAAACATTTTAATTGATTACCTATCGATTTAATTGATTATTTTGCCTTTGCATAGGATTGAACTACTTTGTTATGAATTTTAATCAATTACTAAACTTTCGTAATCGATTATTTAGTTAAAATCAGTTTTTAAATCTTCCTGAAATAATAGATTACTAGAAACTGTAATCGATTATATAGTTCAAACTGAAAATCATGTTTTCCTGACTTAATCGATTACTATATCCAGTAATCGATTACACAGTTCACCTTTGATAATAAATATTTATGTGTTAATCGATTACATCTCGTGATAATCGATTATTTTGGTCATGGTGAAAAACCAGAATGCTTCTTGGACACTCTAATAGATTATATTTTAATTTAATCGATTACACACTCATTTTAATCGATTATTTGGAGTGTGTAATCGATTATAGTTAGTTACAACTTCTGTTATAAATAGAAGTGGAAGCTTGGCTTGTTTTGTAACTTGATGAATTTGTATTTCTGAGTATATACAAGTTTTCTAAACACTTCCAAAATGAATTTCTGGGTTTTATGAGTTCTTGCTTCGTTTAAAACATTCATGGGTATTTGAATGATTCTTTAAGCAAGAAATCTCTTTCAAAGGTCAAGGAAGAAGAATGCTCTGAGTTTGTTTTTTCAACCTGATTTGTTCATTCATTTGCATGTCATTCAGTGGATCATCAAGTTGTTTCTTTCCTTAATTCCTTGATTGTAATTTTGTTTTCAAATTTTGTTGATATTGGCTATTGTAATTGGGTTCTTCTTGTTTGGGACTAGAGAAAGGTTCTCTAACTTAAAGATCAGAGTAGTATTCTCTGAATCTTTCTCCTTAGAGGTCTAATAAGGTTTTAGATCTCTGTTCTTTATCTAGAGTTGATAAAGGGAGGTTCTTGTAAAAGCTTGTAAGAATAATTTTATAATAGCGGAACTCTAATTCAATGTGAATTATAAGAAAGTGAATGTAGCTTCATGTTTTGAAGTGAACCAGTATAAATTGTTTGTGTTCTTATTTTTATATCTCTATTCTCATCTTATTCATTGATCTTTAATTCTTTGAGTCATATTCATTGTTCAAAAGTTCAGTTTTGATCTATTGAATTCTTGGACTGAGACATTTAATTGAGTAAATTGATTTCTTGGTTTTGAAAGTGATAAAGATCCTGAAACTCTGATTTAAATTTATTTTTTAAAAAACACTAAGGTTCAACCAATTTACCCCCTCTTGATTGTTGTGAAATATTCCAATTATTTTCATAATAATGTGTAAAAATTTAACTTGTATAAAACGAAATAAAAAATTAAATTAAAATAAACATATTAAAAATTATGTTTATCACATTTTTTTATTGATCGACTATTTAATTTTTTTTACATTAACAGTAGTACATGAAATTAAACTTTATATATATATATATACATCACTTTTAAAATAACATAAATTAAAATGTCATAATAATTTATGATGAGATGAAAAATTTAATATTTTTTTAAATTACATTTTTTTATTGATATTGCTGTTATTAATTATTATATCTTTATTTTTTTTTCTCCTAAATTGCATGGATATAATTCGTTCCTATTTCTATTTAAAGATTCTTTGGTCTTATTTTCCCGTGTTGGTGAACGGATTCTGACTCAGTGATTGCTAAAATCCAAAACGTGTTATTTGACAATTCTTGTCATGGCCTACGTGTAAACATGTTGGTTGACAAAAGTATCGGCGTATAAGGTACGTAAACTCAAAGAATTAGCGCGTTGGTATAAGGTTTTAATCTAAAATTTTCTTAGGTTAATAATAATTATACATTTTAAGTGAAATTAATTTTTATCTAATAAATTAAAAAATATCGATGATTTATGACCTAGAAAAAGAAATATTTAATTTTCTATATCACTTATCATAGTCCTTAACTTTTAGTCACCTTTCGTCATCCAAAAGGATACGAACATTAATATATCTTCCCTAAAGTTTTAGACCTGGATCAATATTGTTAGGATTCACTACTTGACTTCATTAATAAGTACTGTCAATTTATCACTTTGTTCATGAATTAACTAATACAATTTACAAGATTATAGGAAGGTAAATAGCAACACTTGTTTCGGAGATGCTGATAAATTAATTTATAAAAGATAAAAAATTGAATTTAATCTCTCTAAATATGTAAAAACTGTTATAAATTAGTCTTGTATATAATTTAATGATCAAATTGGTTTTTAATTTTGTATCTTAATGTTAAATTGATTCTCTAAAAAATATAACTTGTTATCAAATTGTTCATTGAATTGACAAAATATCTTAAAAATTTAATGACATGATTAATTTGTCACATTTTTTGCATATTTAAGGATTAAATTTATATTTGTTATCTTTTAAGGATCAATTTAGGTAAATAGTCATTTTTAT
The DNA here is from genome assembly GCA_007407185.1 of Glycine tomentella. Classification (NCBI taxonomy): domain Eukaryota; kingdom Viridiplantae; phylum Streptophyta; class Magnoliopsida; order Fabales; family Fabaceae; genus Glycine; species Glycine tomentella. The sequence continues at coordinate 2,793,891 of PYAF01002226.1, read as the reverse complement.
CCCTAAATGTGTAGAGTACTAACAATTTCGTCTTTAAAAGTGAAACAAGTGCGATAATTTCATTCATCCGTTAACTTTCGTTCGTTACAATTAATGAAAAAGCCTATGTGACACATTTACGGACGAATTTGTCGGCGATTTACCCAAAATATAATTTAATGTTCATCTTACCCCTTTTTTTAATTGTTGTAAATATAACATTACAATAAACACTTGAAAAAATAGAAAAACAAGCATAAGTTAGAACAAATATAATAATAAGCATAATTTGTTTATTGTTCTAAAATTTTTGTTGTAACATTATGTAATGACAAAATCAAGTTGAGTCTCATTTTTTTGTAAGGATCAACTTAATTATTGCACATTTTAATTTTTTTGAGTATCATATTTTGGGTAATGTACTGTCTCATATTTTTGCTTTAAAATTTCTAATGTAACAGTACCTTGCTTTATTATCATGTTTGTTCTAACTTATGATTGTTTTCCTATTTTTAAGTATTTATTGTAATGTTATGCTTGCAACGATTAGAAAAGGGGGGAAGATGAAGATTAAATTATATGGTGGATAGAACGTTGACAAATTCGTTCCTGAATGTGTAGTGTGCTAACAATCGTTTCTGAACGTGTCACGTAAACTCTTTCATTAACAGTAAAAGACGGAAGTTAATGGACGGATGAATTTGTCGCAATTTTTTCACTTTCAGGGATTAAAATTTGAATTTTTATCTTTCAAAAACGAATTTATCGGCACTTTATATATTTAAGGATAAAAATGACTATACTGATCAATTTTACCGCATCACACTTTTCGAACTGAGTGTCTATTTACCCTTAATAAGAAATAATGTTTGGGGAATGGGGTGTGCCCTAAAGACAGAAGCGGTGAAGGAGATAAAGGGAACTGAAAGAATAGGGTAAACGGGCTTTCTACTTAGTAGCAATGCCTTTTTGAGATATTATCATGCAAATTGCAAGCAATCCTGTTCCCTGTGTCAATCTTTGCTGCCTCAAATTACCTTCTGTTAGAAGCTGGCACCCTTGGTGTCAGAAAGCTTAAATAGGCTTAGATTCTTTTATGCTAAGAAAAAGGCATGGTTGAAATATACTTGCAGCCTCAAGTGAAAAAAATTCCATAAAAAAATATATTTTATTCATCAGATCAACAATAAAAGTATTTATGCATAGTTGAACTATACTTGATTAAGTTTTGGAATTCAATAGGCTTAGATTCTTTTATACTAAGAAAAAAGGCATAGATTTCATTAACCAGTCTTATGTAATGGTCTTTAGTAACTATCACAGGAAATTAATACAAGTATTTTTAGGATAGAAGTGATCAAAGAATCTAAATACGAAATTCCTTTATAAATCACGAACAAAAAATTCTCTAAAAATTTTTCAAACCAATGTCCATAAATCTGATTATAAAAGTGATCTCAAATAATTATACTTTTATGGATTAGAAATATTGTCAGCTGGAGTTTCTGGAGTTGAAGCATTCCTCCCTTTTGAAATGAATAGAGCCTCTTCTAGTCTTTTGACAACCTGCTCCATGGATGGACGTTGTTGGTTGAGGGCTGTACATGATAATGCTAACTTAAGTGCAAAATCAAATGCTTCTTCAGAGTACTCTCCTTGAAGTTTAGGGTCAGCAAATCCTGTTATCCTCCCATCCCTGGTGAGTGCTTTTGCCTAAGAAATGAAGTATGTCAAACAAAATATGCACAACGGATCAATTTTTCAAAGAAAACTAATGAAATAGTATAAGATATTTACGATTCATGGTTTCTTACCACTTTGTTCAGTGACATTGGTTTCTTCAGTTTCAAATTTATAACCTTCTTTCCCGAGAGGATTTGTAGAAGTACCATTCCAAAGCTGTAGACGTCACCAGATGAATTCACATGGTGGTTGCTTTGGTACTCGGGATCAACATATCCAAATGTTCCTCTCACTTCAGAGCTTACATACGTTTCGCCCACCTCAATAACTTTAGATAGTCCAAAGTCTGATAGCTTTGCCTCAAATTTAGACCCCAGAAGAATATTTGTTGGCTGCATGCAAAATGTAGGTAACTCTATTAAATATCCATTATCATCTAAGAGTTGTTGGACCTTTCATTGGTTTTGTATTCTTGAGAAAGTAGTTTAGGACCCAAAGAAATGGGGAAAAAGAAAGTCCTGAGTGACTGTGTGAGACTTGACCTTATAATTGCATTATATGGTCAACAATTGAATAGGATTCACTAAGTTTTAGATATATAAGCATTGAACCATATCTAGATATTTAGTAACCCCAATAATAAATCTGGAACATGTCATGTTGCAATGGAAACCTGAATATTAGAATGTGAGATGTTCATACAGATTGACCTTGATATCACGGTGAACAATGCATCCTCCTTGGTAAGTATGTAAGAACCAAAGACCTCTAGCACAATCAATTGCGATTTCTAGCCTTTGTATCCAGGATAGCACCTTGTTCTTGCCTGATGTATTCGATTGTTAAATCTTCAGAGAACATGGATACAAGAGTAAACATATTCAAACACTCATGCCAAGCAAAAGGTAAAATTATAATTACCAAATAGCCATTCTGAAAGGCTCCCATTGGGACATAGTTCATAAACCAGAAAAAATTCATCTCCCTCAACACAGCAACTCAGCAAATCAACAAGATTAGGGTGTCTGACATGAGATAAGCATGTCATTTCTCTGACAAAAGTGTCCACATTTCCATCATCATTGATTATGTGCTTTATTGCAACATTCAGATTATTTGTCATTGTACCCTTATAGACCTTACCTAAAATTGAAATCCATTAAGAAAATTTCCTTATACATACAGATTCAATCAAGCTTGGACAATTTAAACAAATAAGTGGATGTCTTCAATTGGTTTGGCAAGGCGAAGAACCAAGATTTTAAGTTTTTAACTCTAGAAACACTTATCCAATTCCTGTAGCTCTTATTTCACAGTAACATGTATCTGTATTATGCCTAGACATCTAGGAAATTTAGATTTAACTGTCTTATTGTATTTTGCCATTTTATCTAGACACATTCATGATTTGGTTAAATCATTTTTTTGTCACCACCAGCTTTTCAACAAGGTGATAAAAAAGAATCTCACCTGAAGTTCCTTTCCCAATGATATTTATTTCATTCAGATGGTTAGTGGCAGCATACACTTCCTTAATAGGAACTCTGGGACAGGCAGTTTTCCTTAACATGTCTCCAAATGTTACTGTAAAAAAAAATTGTTCATGACATGAGCATAATAACCTTAATCTAAGATACTATCTAACATGAGTTTAAAATAATTGAGGACTTACCTTCTTTTTTTGGTGGGGCTGATCTGAAGTATCTACGAGACATGAAGCATGCAGTAATAAGTATTATCAATATAACCCCTATGATTGCTCCAGTCACAATCCATATATCTAATTCCACATAAAAGCAATGATGATCAAAAGAGAGGATCATACCACAATATGCATATTTGGAAGCACAAACATTGAAACATTTAAGCACCTATATTCCTCTTCATCTTCTGATTATTGCCTTCTGTGATTTGATTTTCTGCTAGAGAAAAGAAGAGTGATCGCAAACAAAGGTTAACTAGCACTTCATATAAGATAACCATCCAAATTTATATGTACACTCACCTGAATAAATATGTTGTGCTCCAAGGCATCTCAGAACTGTTTTGACATACATCACATTTTCAATTTTTCTGCTTATCAATGTCACAAGAACTGCAATTCTACAGAGATCAGCTTCAATTTTTTTCAGTTTTGGCATCGGTCTTTCTGGAATCTGTCCCTCCTATTGTATTCCAGGTCTTCAGGCACAAAGAACATGATTGTTGACAGTTTTCATCAAAATTTCTAAGCTCATTTCCTAATCTATTCCTAACATCAGAAACCAACAAGTCAGAACACCCACCAGCACCACTGGTTAGGTTCTCAATTCCGCAACCAAAAACATCAGCATTAAAGCATTTCATTCTAGACAGACAATTTCTTTGCTCAGTAGAATCCAAGTAAATCTTTCCAGTTTGATTTGCCTGCCAACCGAGGGCGTAGATGTAAGCATCGAATGCTGCTCCACAGAACTTTTTATGGAGGATTTCATCCCAGTCTCCCTCGTCACATCTTGAATCATTCAATAAAGGTGAAAGTTGAATTTTGAGGCTGCATCCTTTATCCACAGCCTCAGAAGTTGCCAACTCCGTAGTGGTGATCAAAATGAAGATGCAAAAAACCAATATAGATGTTGGAAACACTGTTCTATTCCAATTCCAAAAATCCATAGGGAGTTCATGCATTTTAAGAGGAATTCACATTCAGTAAATGCAACTCTAATAACATGTGATCAATGATCAGTAACTAAGAGTTATAGTAATAATGACCAACACTTGTAATGAAGTATAAGCATTTTACGGTTGTCTGAAAATGAGAGAGACAGAAAAGAGACTCTGACTTCCTCATATTGAGCATTGGATTGGTTAACAGTCTGCAACCACTTGTTGGAAAAAGCACATAATTGGAATATCCTGTTGATTGTCATTTTAAGTGTTTGACAAGCAGTTATTTTGTTTGTTATTAGAACACTCATATGAAAAGCATTTCAGAGATTTGGGTGCATCCTTCAGATGGAAACATAAACAAAACATCTAATTAACATCATCGTTTTGCTTGTTGTGTGCCATGAGCATTGTTGCCGGCCAATGCAAGTCTAAAGTTATTTAAGAAATAGAATGTTACTGTTCCTCATCCTTTTCACTTGCCATGTTTATGACATTATTAAAATAGTTATGTTGTTATTTGAGAATTAGAAGCATCCATGCAATACTAGATTAATAGCTAATGGAGATATGATAATTAGAATTGCAAATTAACTTCCTGTTACTATATTATACATAGACCTTCAATTTTTTCAGTTAAGATAGTCACTATTTCAGCATGGAGATTTGTTACTTAACTAATAAAGCCTGAATAATTATCTACCCATTCCCCAAAGATGTTACAAATAAATAACCCCTCCAAATGGTACCAAATGTAGCTTACACTTGTACTTGCTTTTTCACCTTGTTTATTTTAACTTTTTAATTGAAAGATATATTTAAGAAAATTCATAATAATTATGTAAGTTATTTGTAAAAAAGTAAAAGTTTAACCTATTCTAGTGCTTTTTTCAGAAGTTAATAAAAATAATTTCTTAAAAATTAGATAAAAAAAACCTCAAAATCAGGCTTTTTTAAGGTTAAAGAAGCAGGTCTAATTCACAGAAGGCAATTGCTTTCCGCACCCCCTTTGTTCTTCCTGCACCTCCAAAAAACTCAAACAGACAACAACAATACCCCTCCATCCAACCACCCAACACTGTCTCTACACACAAAAACCACCACCAAACACCGTCGTTGACCACTGTGGTGCAAGAAAGAAATCACGCATGGCGTTGAGGACACCGAAAGGTGTAAAACACAACAACATTCCGGAAATCCCTTTCTGGAATAGTGAAAAAAAATAACTTTCTGGAAAGGCATTTAAGGAATTGGGATTTTACAATTCTGGAAAGGGGTATTTTTGTTCTTTAAGGGGCGCAGGAAGCAAAAAAGGAGGTGCAGAATGCAGATGCAGGCCCAATCCTAATTTTTTTGTGAGAGATAGAGTGCACTGTGGTGCCGGCAGTGCAGTGCAGCTTCGATGACTGAAGAAGCTCCATGACCGTGAAATGGCTTCCAAGAGCATGAGGCAATCGAAATATCTGCGCTTGTTTTGCAATTTCAATTTCAATTCCAATCCTTTAACCCATCAACGCTTTTCGCGACTAGACAACACCAGAGAGAAAAGCACCATAGGTTTGAGGCAGCTCGTTAGAAGCTTCTCAATCACTGCACATGTGAATCTTGATAAATTGCAGGTACTCTTGCTTAAAATTTTCAATTTTTTCATCTGGGTATGCTTTTTTGCAACGTTAGACGAAATGGGTAGTGTCCAAAATTGCGTGTTGAAAAAAAGTGTAGTGTTGGGTTAACTGTGAGGTAGTATGAGACAACGAGATGGTAGAAAATATGAAGAAAAAAATTGAAATTAGCTTTTGGAGGAGCCAAAATTCTTAATAAGCACTAGTAAGAAGGAAAATTGAATTAAGGTTCTCCTGTAAGCTCAAATTAGCTCAAAATTCTCAATAAATTGCAGGTACTCTTACTTAGAATTTTCAATTTTTTCATCTGGGTATGATTTTTGCAGCGTTAGATGAAATGGGTATTGTCCAAAATTGCTTCTTGTTGAAAAAAAGTGTAGTGTTGGGTTAACTATGAGGTAGAATGAGACAACGGGTTGGTTGAAAAGATGAAAAGAAATTTAAAATTTTGGCTGGATATTCAAATTGTTTAAATTAGCTTTTGGAGAAGTTAAACTTCTTGATAAACACTTATAGGAGAAGAAAAATGAATTAAGGTTCTCCTGTAAGCTAAAATTCGCTCATGTAAAGCTCTCTTCTTTAGCTTCTCCAAAAACATTATGTTATAGTATTTCTTTATTTATTTGTCTTGTGTTGCTTAGTTTGTGAAGTTTAAAATGTCTTAGGTGGAGAGAGAAAGGGGAATCAAGGTTAAATACCAGACAAGAACAATGTCCTATAAGCACAGTATAAATGGTGATGATTGTAGCGATGAAAAGAAGTCACTTATTTTTTTGCTGAATCCTATTGATACTCCTGAATCATGTTCACAAGTCACAGTTGATGTGGACACACTCATCAGAACCATCAATGACCACCCTTTTCCATTGCAACCCCTTCAACCCACACTCCTGGACCTCCTCCCTCCTTCCACCTTCTCCACTTCCCTTGTTGAAAACGTTCTTGGCCGCTTGTTTGCTTCACATTCCAATGGCCTCAAGGCCTTGGAGTTCTTCAACTACTCCCTCGTCCATTCCCACTTCCCCCTAAGTCCTGCTTCACTCAACATGACCCTCCACATCCTCACAAGGATGCGTTATTTTGACAAAGCATGGGTCCTGTTGCGAGATATTGCAAGAACCCACCCTTCTTTGCTCACCCTTAAATCAATGAGCATTGTGCTCTCCAAAATCGCCAAATTCCAGTCCTTTGAAGACACCCTTGATGGGTTTAGAAGGATGGAGGATGAGGTGTTTGTTGGCAGGGAGTTTGGCACTGATGAATTCAATGTGCTTCTCAAAGCATTTTGCACACAGAGGCAGATGAAGGAGGCCAGGTCTGTGTTTGCGAAGCTGGTGCCGCGGTTTAGTCCCAATACTAAGTCCATGAATATTCTGCTCTTGGGGTTCAAGGAATCAGGTAATGTTACTTCTGTTGACCTTTTCTATCATGAAATGGTCCGACGCGGTTTTAGTCCCAATGGTGTGACCTTCAATATTAGGATTGATGCTTACTGTAAGAAGGGTTGTTTTGGTGATGCTTTGAGACTTTTGGAGGAGATGGAGAGGAGGAATGTTGTCCCTACCATTGAAACTATAACTACTTTGATTCATGGAGCAGGGTTGGTTCGAAATAAGGACAAGGCATGGCAATTGTTTAACGAGATTCCTTTGAGAAACTTGGTAGCTGATACCGGTGCATATAATGCTTTGATTACTGCTTTGGTTAGAACTAGAGATATTGAATCTGCTTCTTCCTTGATGGACGAGATGGTTGAGAAATGCATTGAGCTTGATAGTGTAACTTACCATACAATGTTCTTGGGATTGATGAGGTCAAGAGGGATTGAAGGTGTGAGTGAGCTTTACCAGAAGATGACAAAGAGTAATTTTGTTCCAAAAACAAGGACAGTTGTGATGTTGATGAAGTATTTCTGTCAAAATTATCGGCTTGATTTAAGTGTATGTTTATGGAAGTACCTGGTGGAGAAAGGGTATTGTCCCCATGCTCATGCTTTAGATCTTTTGGTCACTGGATTGTGCGCAAGGGGCTTGGTGCATGATGCTTTTGAGTGCTCCAAACAAATGTTGGAGAGAGGAAGACATATGAGCAATGCATCGTTTCTGATGTTGGAGAGGTTTTTGTTGCAGGCAAGTGACATGGACAAGTTGAAGGAGCTTGACCAGATGACTAAAAAATTGCAAAGTGTCTTACCACCATCTAGAGGACATGCTACTGGTATTTCTACCTCCGGGGTTACAATGTAGCATCATAATATAACTATTGCCACCTGATTTTGGTGGATTTTCCCTTTGAGTTAACATGTGTATTTCTTTGAATTGCAATTGAATTATTTATAGTAATGCTAATTAAAATCAAAGTCTTCCGAGATATTTTTTATTAAAATCGTGTATACATTTTTTTTAAGTTTATTTATCCTCAGTTAATTTCTAGGAAGCTCTTTAAAACACCAATATCCTCAGCTTACCCAAGCATGGATATTTAAGCCTTTACTAGAACTCATGCAATAAATAGCTACTTCACTATATCCCAAACTACAGCATTAACATGGTAGCATTTGACCAAGCCACCTAAATATTGATATTCAACCGGAGGGCAGTCCGATTTGTATGAGCTATTGGTAGTTGGTGATAATTGGATGAAGCTAGAATCTCATTCAGTTGGTAATTTTGAGCTAGCAATTTGGTCTTCAACCTATCATAACTTTAAAATCCTTGCAATTTGGAGTTCAAGCCTCTGCCATAAAGGTTGGGTTAACTATGAGGCAGAATGAGACAATGTGTTGGTTGAAAAGATGAAGAAAAAAATGAAATTTTAGTGGAATATGTTATATTTCTTGATTTTTTTTGTCACTTGTTGCTTAATTGGTAAAGTTTAAAATGTCTTAGGTGGAGGGAGAAAGAGAAATCACAGTTAAAGCCCAGACAGCTACAATGTTCTATAAGCATAGCATAAATGGTGATGATTGTAGTGATGGAAAGGAATCAACTGATTTTTTGCTGAATTTTATTGATACTCGTGGGCATGTGGACTTTAGTTATGAAGTGTCAAGGTCACTGGCAGCTTGTCAGGTGGTGTGCTTTGAGTCTAACCTAACAATTGTACCTGTTATAAACATGATTGTCCTGCCAACTGCAGCACTGTTGATGCTGATTTGGTTATAGCTTAATTGAGATCGATGTTTGATCTTGACCCAAGTGATGCATTGCTAACATCTAAAACTGGAGAGGAGGGTCTTGAGCAAGTCCTCCTGGCAGTCATAGAGCATGTACCTGCCCCTTGTGGAAGGAGTGATTCTCCTCTAAGCATGCTTTTACTTGATTCATACTAATAATAGAAAGGGGTAATATGCCGTGTTGCTGTTGTTGATGGTGTCCTGCACAAGGGGAATAAGATTTCTTCTGCAGCTAACTGGTCAGACATATGAAGCTTTAGATATACGCATCATGCATCCTGAACTTGTATACCGGAATCTTGCTTACTGGACAAGTTGGCTATGCTGTAAATGGCATGCAGTCAACCAAAGAAACACGTGTTGATGATGCAATTTACCATTCTCAAAGTCCTGTAGAGCCTCTTCCTGGTATAGCTATTATCTTTCACCTCCCATCTTCAAACATTGATTTGTTAACATTTTTGTTGGAGATTGTAAAATTACTTGTCATCTATTATTCATTTATGATGGTTGTCAAACCCATGCATGTAGGCAATTCATTCTGTGCTTTGCTGCATAGAATCTCTTGAATGATGTATACCTCATTCGCATTTGCAGCACTTGTAGGTGCGCTAGGTAATGGAATTACTGAAAATAGAATGAGTCCATTTAATTGCTTGACCGTTATTATTCTCCTGTAAAGAATAAGTACCTTAAATGATCACGCTGATGTGATGTTACATTTTGTTCTTTCTTTCTTCAAATGTAAGAGAATGTTATTTTTTTAGTATCTATAGGTGCATCTCTTGGTCCCAAAGTCTTGTTTTTAAATTATTTGATCATTTTAAACTGTAGCTTCAAGCCAGAAAAAAAAAATGGTGTTCTGTGGTTTTGATGTAGCAGATGAATCTGATTTTGAAGGCATGGGACTTTGTGATTTTGGCTGCATTTCGCTGCTACTTATTATATATCAGCTTTTACTATTTTTACTCAGGAAAATCACTTTTGTTAACACTTTTTCCTTCTTTTTTTATCAGGCACAATTTAAATATGAGATTGCAATTATGGATTTATGGTACTATTCTTTTGCCTCACTTTCCCAATTGGAATTGATATTGGTATTGGCATATCAACCACTACCACGAAAGTAGTCCAAAGGAACTACTAGTTGAAGGGCTTCTGCTATCAATCAGCATCTGCTGGGATCCTCATTTACATAGCACTTTTTGATCTTCTTGCCACTGACTTTATGAACACGAAAATGCTAACGAGTTTTAGGCTAAAGTTCATTTGAGCAATCTATTTTTTATGGAACCCTCTTGATCAAACTATTGGTTGGTAAACTTGAGTGAGCATAACAATTAGACAATCAAGCATAGTGATTGTACAATCTAAACACAGAACAAGTCACAACTTACAAACCTTAAATTGAAGACTGATGGTGAAGTTGTAGTGTGATGCATGGATTAGTTAAATGTCTGTGATAAATGTAAATTTACATTAACATATGATGAACGTAAATTTACATCAACAAAATTACATCGCTCGTGCTATTTTTTGTTCTTGGACATAGTTTGGTTTTATTTTTTTACCAAAAATAAATTGGGTTCCTTAATTATTAAAACTTAAAAGTCCAATCAGATCCTCTAATTGTTTAAAAATATTTCAGTCAAGTCTCTCAATTATTATAAAGTTTATTTAGATTTTCTAATTGTCTAAAAATCATTATTCCTAAAACAAGTATTCTCGAGAAAAGTATTAATTACTGTATTAATTATAAGTGGGATCTCATTTTTATATTTTCTTGTATTTTTTTCACTATTTCTAAAAATATACGAGTTAGTGGTTAAAGAGCAAAACAATTATTTCTTGTCATGAGTATAGGAATAAAAATTCAAACAACAAAAGTACACTGATTTTTTGAAATTGCATACACTCCATTATTTAATATACATATATATTAATATTCAGTATCCATTTCTCTCTATATAAATTATATAGCTATCTCAAACGAGATCATTTCTAAATATCATTCTTTGACAAAATGTTTTTGAGATCTTTTCTTTAACGAAAGCATTTTTTAGGATTTTTTCTTAAATACTTAAATCTTTTTTCTTACTAGATAAATATTTATCTTTTTCAAACTATCATTTTTAATATTTTTGGTTCTTCCTTGAATTTTAATAACATTATGTTACAGTAAGCATAAATTATTTTCCATAAATCTAAAATATAATTCATATATTAAAAAATATTTATTTATTTATTCCAAATTTAATTATAATTTAATCTATATATTTAAAAGTATTTATTATTATTATATAAAATAAATATTTATTATGTGAATACTAAAATATTAATTATTCAATAAATACATTAATTACACTGTATATTTTTATAACAAAGTTACCATAAACATTAAAAAAAATCTCATGTACTATATCAAAAAAAAAAAAAAAAAGCCTCAATCCAGAAGTCCAGAACCATGCGTTTTGCCAAGTCTTCTCTTTCCCCCAATCCCTAAACCCTCTTTCTTCGTTTCAGTTCAATCTCTCTCTGTTCCCAATTCGCAAGTTTCACTGCACAATCACTGCATATACCTATTCATTTGGCCACGAACTTCACATTGGGGTGGTAGCAGCAACTTTCTTGCACCATCTGATTCAAAGTTTGCACCTTTATTAGTTTATTTGCAACTTTATTGATGAATTTGGTTGGAATTTTGAAATTTAAAGAAGATTTTTTTTAATGTTTCTGTTCTTTCTTTTTTGTTTGTAGGTATTTGAGGTAAAACAAAAATGGGAGTGATTCAGAAGTTTTTCGTTGCATCACTGTTCATGTGGGCAATCCCTATTGCAATTTTATATGCTTTTAACCATAATATACTTCCTGGTAAGATTCTAAACTACTTAAGATTTTTTTATGTGTTGTCGCTATTTTGAAGTGGGTTTTGTTTTGTACAATTGTGCTCAAATTTGTGTGTTTTATATATTCTATCTATTAGTTTGACTGGAAAACCTGGGGAAGTTCCTTTTAAGGGGGAAAATCTGTATAAAAGTTTCTTGTAATTTTCAAGAGATGGTTTTTTTTACTGATCTTTTTTATTGTTGAAAACTGAAAATGAGAATATTGAGCCTTGTTTGTTTACTATGTTCAAAAACAGTTTTTTGCTTTGTCAGATTTGTTTGTCCCTGAGCACGTTTGAAAGTGATTGTATCTTGAGCACATTGCTGTTTTGTAATAGTTTGTCCAATGAGCACTTGAAAATAGAAGAGAAAGAGAAAACACCTCCCAGATGTTTTTTTGTCTTGTTTTAGAAACGATTTTCAAAACTTAATAGAATTTGGATAAGAAATTGATTTCTGTGTGGCATCAAATTATTTTAGGAAATAGTTTTTAAAGTGAAAAAGAGAATCAAACAAGCCCTTGGTCTTGACAATTGATGATCCTGGAGGAAATGTTAGTGCTTGTGCTTCTCACACAATGCCTGACATAGAATTTGTCTTTTCAAATCATCTAGAAAATTTGATCTGTATACATATATACAAGCCTCCTAAGAAATTGGTAGCTTTGCCCATATCCCATACTAAGGCTGTCATATGTTGACTTAACCTTAGTTATTTATGGAGTGGTTCTTCCTCGATGCCTGCTGAGAATGGATATTATCAGTTTTTATTGAGTTTAATTTCATACACTGCCAGTATAAATATTTTTACATTGTTTACCAATTAGACAATAGCCAAGATATGGTTTTGAAAGTAGTTATTGTAAAATTTAACAATCTTACCATATGTTAGTACATGATCGAATGACAATGTATCAGTGTGTTCTAACTTCTAATTAAATTCCTTTTCATTTCATTAACTTTTCCCAGCTAATTGGAAATTAGGCCCCATTCAGAAAATGGAATGGAAGTTGCAAATCTACCACCTTATGTGTTTTGTTTTTTGTAACAGGAGCATCCAATTTGTCCCCATACTCTATGACACTAGTGAGTGGATTTCTTGCTGTCATATCTGTCAATGTGGTGATAGCATTTTACATATATTTGGCAATGAGAGAACCTGCAGTGGATAAACACGAGCCTGATCCTAAATTTCTTGCTGAGGCCAAAGCTAGCATCAATCAGTCTATAGGGGATGCTCAACAATCTTCCCAGACGCTCAAAAAAGAACAGTAGATGTGATGCAGGACTACAAAAGGGTGAGGACCTTAGCTTGGGAGGAGTTGTTACTAGATCAAGGTTGAGGAACCTACAAGAGGATATTAATATGAAGATGATTTCACTTGTGGAGAAGGATGATAGAGGGGACTTGAAGATCATAAATTTGGTTCTTTTGATTAATGAAAATTTAGCTTGCTGCCAATTGAGAGTGCTTCTCTTTGGTTCTTTCTTGGAACCATTTGATTCTTATCAAGGAATTCCATTCCTTACCTTAACTCATTAATTCATCCCATTGTGACATTATTATTTCATTTCCTTACCTTGATCCATTTTTTCCCTTTTCTTAATTTTGTGGAAAAAATTCCAAATTAATGATGCTGAAATTTGATCCACATTAGAGTTTTTTATCAAGATGGTATTTCATCTTTGGGTGGAGAGGAAAGAATGGGGATGAAGGGAGAAGGTCCTGAATCGTGTGCCAATCATGCATTCCGGATTGGTTACACCTTTGTAAAACTTTTGGCTTCTAGATTGGTCAATCCGGAATGTAAGTTCACAATCTTTCAAGGGCCAAGCCTGAAAGGCACATGTGCATTCTCGCTCAAATAATCTGCAATTAGATTATCTAATTTTGTTATTGTGCTTTCAATGCATTGGTGAAAGTTATTTCATGTTTGATTTATCTACAATTATATTTTTTTTACTACTCGTGATTTCAAGTCACAAGACAGTGATTTTATAGTTGTGCTAAGTTCATTTTGAAATCATTTAGTTGAAAGTATTAATTATAAAATTTATTTAATTTAAAAATAATTTTTGGTAAAGGAAAACGTTCAACCCCAAATAGTTAGACAAAACTTGGATATTATAAATATTGTTGGTGCTATTCTGATCAAAATTAGCATTCAGTCTTGGTGATTATTGGATGTTTTAATTATTAAGATGAAAACAACAGTTACTAAAATAAAATGTCTATGAATGGCCCTAACATTTAATGAGTAGGAACCAAAATTATTTTTACTAGAGATCAAGGAAGTTTTACTTCAGTTAACAATTCAATAATCTATCGAGCAATCAACGAGATGCTTGTGCTTGAAAGATTAAAAAAAAAAAAAAAACCACAACCACATGGAGCAAAACAGCATAATATATAACTATGTTAACACTAGAAGACTCATCGTTCATCATTCTTCAAATATCTCAACAATACTCATTTTGACCTCTCACAAAGCTGCAAATTTCTGCAGCTTGAAGCAAAGTGGTAGCTGATATCTGATTTCCAATTGAATCTACTGAGTGCTTTCTTGATTCTACTCCTCTCTGACCAAGTTGTGACTACCTAATGTTGGATTTTCTCTGTCAACATTTCTGGATGGAGCATTTTCTGGGCTTTCTCTCAACTGCACCAAAACCATATTGTCATGTTGCTGACTTTGGCTCTCCCTAGACCCACTATTTGGTGCAACAGAGTAGTCATTGTTGTTACCTACAACTTGGTTTCCTCTATGAGAATGAGCATTGCACCTGCAAATTGGACAAATGGGTGTCTTTAGAAGCCATGTGTCCACACACTGGGCATGAAAACTATGCTTGCACATAGGTAACAATCTGCACTTATCTCCTGTGATTAGGTTCTCCAAGCAAACTGCACAATCCACGGGGCTGCTTGTGTTGTTGCCTTTGGAATTGGCAACATAATCATAACATGGAAGCTTCTCCAAGTCATCTATAGACATGCTTCTTCCCCCATTTGCTCCCCTCTCAACCATTGATCCTCTCCTAGAAAGTCTCTCGGACAAACAAACATGAAGTAGGACCAGGAACACAAATCCAACAAATATTAACACCACTGTTATAATAACTGTCATTGTCAACACTTTTACCACCAAACATGTAGATCAATTGGTAGCATGAGGTGTTCCAGTTTAACCAGTGATCTCAATTTTGAGTTTTGCAATATGCCTATTCTAATAAAATAAAAAAACTAATAAAACTCATAAAGAGAGTTTTGTTGTCAAAGCCTCTTTAGTTGGACTCGAGCATAATTGTCTTCCTTTAGGAGATACCTATGATCTCAAATCATTGTCAACATTAATGTTGAAAACGAAAGAAACTTGCAAATTTTCTAAACATGGATTCAAATGCTATATATTGTATGCTAAATAACATTGAAAAAATGTAAATCTCTCTCCATTCAATGCATGTGTAAAGCAAATTCTTGCCAGAATCTATCATCAAATATAGCAAGAAAGTTTAGGCAAAAATATGCCATGTAAAGTATAATTGTAGCAGCGGATTTTGGCATAGAAACACAAGTTTATTTGCTCTGATGAGCCTGGGAATTTCATTTATAAGAAGTTAAGAACATAGTTGTACATCTTAGTTTTTTTTGTTTTTTCCACTTTTTTTTGTCTTGTGTATTAGGTGAGTGTGGAATATTGATGGAGTGGGTAGGAAAGTAACCAGTTTTTACAAGTGGACACAAAAAATCACGGTTAGCTTGCACTTTGAACCTTTTCCTCTTTATCTTCTTTTCCTTTTCTCTTTACTTTCCCTTTTTCTGTGTTTGGTTTTGGCGGTACGTACCCCATGTTCGTATTACAATAAGACATCGGATAACACTTAAAAGCATTATTAGTTCATCTAAAATAAAATAAAAATTATAATATTATTTCTGGCAAATCCTGCACTTAATCATTGTTATATTTCCAAGTTTATATAGGCTAGAGAGAGAGAGAGGTAGAATCAAACGAAATTCAGTGTTAAACTTTTGTATTGATATTATTTTTATAACTATTTACTTAGTTATCAATGGTTGAATTGAATAAGTACCAAGTATTTTTATACACTTCAATTAATTTAATAGGTTAACTCTAATTTGCATTTGTTCAATTTTTTGTTTGTTTGTGATTTCAAGCTTTGACAGTAGGATTATGATGCCTCATTTAGCTTTGGACAAGGCCAAGGAATGGAAGCAGGAAGTCTCCTAATGAATACCAATGTGAAGATTGAAGATGAAAAATAAATATTTAATTACTATATTTCATTTTTTGTTTGTTATAAACATGTTGAGTCATCGTTGAATATTGACTTTGGCACAATATAATCATATTTGAGTTGAGTAAAATTATTATAGGCGACAAAGATTTTTCTTCAAATATTTAACGCAATTGTACATTCAGGACTCGAATTCAAAACATCTAATTAAACTCAAACAATCTCATGTCAATTAATCTACACACTTGGTGATAATATGTGGAGATATATCATAGAAAATATATTTTTGTTACATATATCGATGAAATATTTTTGTGATACACAATGAAAATATGATGTTTCTATTGTGTATCTTGACAAGATCTTATCCATCCGTTGTATATGAGAACAAGAACTTATTCAAATATACTATAGAAAACTAGGGATGTTCAAAAATAGTAGTTTTAAAAAAATAAATATAACTATTTATATAAAAGTAGGTATAAAATTATAACCAACTTTATAATTATGAGTATTTCAAATAACTTATTTATATTTAAAAATAGTTATATTGTTATAAAATTATAACTAGTTTTATAGAAATGGATATTTCAAATAACTTATTTTTTTCATGCATAACTAGTTATGTAATTGGTTTTAAATATAAATTTTTATATAATTGGTTACATATAACTAGTTTTTTATCCATATTTTAAAAACAATAACTAGTTATATCAAATTATACCCATATTTTAAAAATTAGTTGTGGTTATAGTTATAATGTCCATTTATAATCTATTTATTTATTAGGTATGGTTATAGTTATGTATATACCCAAATCATGAGCACCCCTAAACTTATTTCCATTATGTGTGGGAGTGTGAACTGTTAGGGGTAGTTTAGTAAAAGACAAAAAAATTAAAAATTTAGAGGGTTTTAATAGCAACGTGGGCGTGCTAAATGCCCAATGATGATAGGAGGCCCATTTAGGATCCAAAAATACCTTCGGGCTTGAAGTTGGGTGCGTTCTGTCTCTCTCTGCAAAAGAACGAAATTCGATCATAGAAAATCAATTTGGATTTCAATGCCTCTCGCTCACCGTTGAATTGAATTTTGATGGCTCAACAACCGTCGCCGTCGCCGTCGCCTCCACGGCGGAAAACTCCTCCGCCACCGCAGTACGTGGAGGTGAATTGCAGAAGCTCCGGCAAGACACGGCGGTTTGCGGCTGGCACCGACGCGGGGTTTGCGGTGGCCCTGATCAATCGGAAGCTGAAGGGAACGGTGGTGGCTGCGTCGCACATAGAAGCAGTGAAGGATGAAGAAGAACCAATCTCTTTTGGCCCCACTTCGCTTCTTTCTGACTTCGGCGAAGGTTGGAAACTCCAAACTGTTACACTCTCGGATCTTTCTTCAGGCAAGTTGAGTACACAAACTAAAAATTGCATTTTTTTTAGTTCTTCAAATTCGAAAAATGTTTTTCTCCCCTCCTACGGAAAAAAAAAAAAAAAACTATTACAAATTGTGCACCCAAACTGCCAAAAAATCGTTAGGACGACTAAAAAAAAGCATTTTTTCGAAACTGAGGACTCAAAACAACAAATTAAAATTTGGGGAACCAAAAACAAATGTGACCCAAATTTGAGGGACCAAAAACATGATTAAGCCTTATTTTTTGAATGGTTACGATATTAAAATGATTGTAATTGATTCTCTTCTATTGTTTCCAGAAGTGGGGAATGGACAATTTCAACAGATGGCAATGCAGACACCAGGACTAGTAAGTTTATTTTCAAACAAAAGGAAAAAAAAAAAAAAAGTTCTTTTGTAAGTTTTGCCCACTTTTGCATACATGTCATTTTCTTAAGCTAACTTTTAAAAATTTGCAATTCACCATTTATATTTTATTTCACGTAGGATAGGTAGTATTAGAAAACTATAGTTGAGAGAATTTTGAGAAATTTAAACTAAGTGTTTAAGAGACCGAATGCATATTCTCATTAATGATAAGCTAGTGCAAAGAGGTTTATATGTGAAGAGAAAATGAGCTGGTCATCACCACACTGTTACAGTAGCAAAGCCTAAGAGTTAAGACAGATGCAACTGTTATAACTAATACTAACAGTAACAGACTAACAGCAACTGACCTCTACCAACAGCTGGGGCTGCCCCATAAAGACCAGTATACACTAATAATCCTCCCTCAAGCCCAAGGAGGATGAGATAATTTTTTTTTTTTTTAATTCCAGAAACTGAGCTTGGATTTTAATTCCAGAAAGAGGGTAGGAGATAGTGTGTTATAAACTTGATTGAAGCTTGGGAGGTAGTGTTTGAATCCATAAGATTTCTGAGGTAGCTGAAGCAAGGCTGCAATATTCAACTGCAGTAGGTGGCCACAACCCTTTGCTTTTTGTGCCACTAGAAGACTGGATTAGGCCTGAGAAAAATGCACATCCTAGAGGTTGACCTGCAATCATCAGAATTGGAACCTTGGAGACATTCATAATTTTTTTAAATATTTTATATTCTTATATGGGCGTGGGCCTGATGCGAGAGGCTCGCTTAAGTGTGAGAGTAATCTCGCTCAAGCGAGGCCTTCTGATAGGTATTGGACTCTTGGTTCAACTATTGACTTTTCTCGCTTAAGCGCACAAAATGTCGTGCTTAAGCGAGGGCTTCATGTTCTTCCTTTGTTCTATTTACTTCACTCAAGCCCCATTTTGCTTAAGTGAGCTCTACTTCATCCATTATCTTCGTGATCCCATTCTGAGCGCTTGAGCGAGGCATGCAAGTGGCTCCTCATTTTGTTTCTATCTTAACTCGCTTAAGCGCACAACATGTCATGCTTAAGCAAGAAGGGCTCAGTTTCTTCAACAGATTTAAATTCCTGTAAAAAGCCCACAATAAGTCCTAAAGACTTAAATTCTAAAGTTCCAATGTGATATTTCACACTTCAACCTAATCTTAAGGTAAAACAAGGCTCAATGTATCAGAAATGCTAGATAATCACCTCAAATCACATGTGAAATTAAGGTATGTTTAACGAATATCAGGTATCATATTCATCTGGTAGGCCCTCAACAATGACATCTAATTGCTTGAGTTGAGATAAGATCACCAACGGCAAACAGGGAATCAACTATGGCTTTGATATGAAAGAAATTTTGAGTGAGTAATTTCCAAGTTTAGTTCTTTGTAGCTCAGTGTGAAGTGGTTCAATTGTGAAAATGATTGGGGATTCACTCTCACAGATGCAGCCCAGATTCATTTTCTCCAGATCATTCAGCCCAGATTCTTGATACCATATGAAAACTATAGTTCAAACTTCAGAGAACTTTGAGAAAATGAAAGTGTATTTTCATTAATGATAAGCCAGTACAGAGAGGTATATGAACAGAAAACGAGTGGATCACAACCATACTGTTACGATACCAAAGCCTAAAAGCAGATGCAACTGTTCTAACTAACATTAACCATGCTGATTAGAATACACTAATAGGAAATAACAAAATACTAAACATTTATTTAATTAAATCTAATAAAAAAATTACTTCAATCACATTATTTAAACACTGTTAACCTAACATCTATTTTCTTAAATTTTTTATTTTTTACCATTTCAAGTGCTGACTTCTGAGCTTGTTTTCCATTTATTGACTTTCATTCTCCAGGTTTCAGGTGTCCCAGGTCTTGCAAGCAGGATATCCAATCCAATCAGCTTTGTATATCTTGTTAAAATAATGTTTGCTTTTATTTTGATTTTTGTACTTGGTGCAATTTTTACTTTGTTTCTCGATAATCTTCCTGCATTCATATTGTTTCTTAAGTCAATAACCTAGTGCCTTTTTTATTTCTTGAAATGTATTATGTATATATTCATTAAATAAATTGTTCAAACTATAGCCTTTTTGTTAAGGACTAGAATTCAAACTATGGAAGGAGACGATGGCAGAAACTGAACTGTGAGAGCATTGTGTCTCTCTTGAACATTTCAATATTTCAACATTAGTTTTCTAGGGGCATGTTTTAGAGTGGTTGTATAGAAGATGTCAATTTATGGGAACAGTAATGGAATTCCAGCACTTGAGGCTTTTCTATCAGTGCAAATTGGGTATCATTCCAAATATAGAACTATTTTCTGATGGGCTGTATGCAATGGTGTAGAAGATAAACTCTTAGGATTATGTTGCTAGAAAACAATCCTCCAGATTTACATGCTTCAAAATTATGTCCTATCCTTGGAGGATTTTGGACAACAACTGTTAAATCAGCAGATTTGTGTGATCATAGGACAAGATATTGTCCCCCATCAGGTGGTGGAGAAAGCTTTGGATGGTCAATGTGCATGAAAGTCACGATTTTTGTTGAAAATGTGACAATATTAGGAGAACGTACAAAAGTTTCATGAACTTTTGCATGAACTATAAAGTTCATGTAAGATGAAATTGAGATGACAGCAAAGATTTATCATCCTATTCATTATATATAATGTTGCAATATGGTAATTTCTATTGGATATGTTTAAACATATTTTACACTAACAATGCATATAAATTAAATTCTTATTTTTTTCGTACTTTTAATATCATTATTTTTAAAATAAATTAAGATATTTGATATTATAATATATTTAATATTTATAATAACTAGATTTTACACACAAACACACACACATATAAGTGCAAGTATGGAGCTGGTTGGATACTATGTCTAATACATGTATTTGAACCTATCTCCTTTAAATTTTGCAGGTAAATATTCGAACTTGAACTTAAACCCCATTGACTGAGCATTTACCTAGTAATGTAGTATGGGTATTTTGTGTGTGTGTGTGTGTGTGTGTGTGTGTGTGTGTCAGTGTGTGGGTATCCATAGGGGTAAACTCTCTCATTCCTACTATGTCTTTTTATAAATTAAAAATGAAAAAAATACCTTAATATAATCGTATTATTTCAAATATTATTATTAAAGGAGATATTTTAAAATGAATATTAAATATATTATTCTATATCTTTGAAGGAAAAATTATCCACTACACAATCTACATGTGTTAGTTAATAGAATAAATATGCAAGATTCTTTTTTTTTTTATCAGCGAATTTAATAAGTTAAATAAATAAAGCCTGGTGAAAGAAGAAAAAGCCGGTTATTTTTTCGTTTTTAGATACCAGAGTTATTACTTTTGATTATAATTAAATACACACATTAGCTACAAATGGTATCAGTGATAGAATTGAACCACAAAAATTAAAAGTTCAATTGGTTTATAAATGATATTTTGTATTCAGAAAGCTAGAAAATAGGAATTTTTTTTTTAATCTTAATCTTATAATTTAATTGTACCCATGTATAGACTATTCAAATTTGGTAGAATTAAAATGAAAAAATCATTTGATTTTAATTCTAATCATTTGAATCAACAATTGTGGTATTTTAATTGAAAGATTTTACTTTATTTTTCCTTTCTTTTCCTTTGTGGACATCAAAAAATAATTGTCTATCTAATAAGAATCCAATAAGAGTCATACTTGAATATATATGATAAACAATTTAAAATGCTTTGACTTTATGGGTGTAAATTTTTTCCATGGTCAACTAACAAAAATTATTCTTGGTATAAATTTTTAAGACAATTATCATAAACACTCCACTACTTTACTACATATAGTAATTTGAGATTGAACGAATAGTGCATGTACGATTTATTTTATATATTAAAAAAAATACTAATTACACTAATTAAAATGACAAAATATTTCCCTAAAAAAATGACAATATCTTTTTCTTATTAAAATATTTTCACTAAAAGAATTATAACATCATCTGTGAATTAATTTGACCATCTATTGTTACAAGTATTTCTTTTTATTTAAAAGAAAAAAAATACTAATCTCATACCTTTGATAATAAGACTTTCAATATAGCTTAGAACTTATTCAAATAATTGGTGACTAGCAAAATATCTAAATACTCAAGCAAAGAAATGAGTTACTTAATTAGTTTGTCGCCTAATGATGACATTTGGAAGATTACAAATAACTCTCAAGGCAACCCATTGTCATTGTCCCATAATGCTCAACCTGCATCCAAGACACAACAGCATAGTCCATCTCAATATCCAGGTATAAGTAATTTTTAAACTTTACAGATGATGGCGGAGAGTGAGGGTTCCGTTAGGATTTTGAGTGAGGTTTCAAAGGAGGAGGAGCATTTGTTACTGAGAAGTATGTAGAAAGTAAAGCGGAAAGCAGAACCACAGGTGGCCTCCCCTGGCGTTGAAGAGGTGGAAGAGCATGTGGAAGGTGAGGTGCAGTCGTCCTATATGCGGAAGCTACTCCAAAATGATGGTCATGTGCCATTCTCAGCCTTTTGATAGGAGGTGTTTTGGCATATC
This sequence comes from Glycine tomentella, assembly GCA_007407185.1. Lineage (NCBI taxonomy): Eukaryota > Viridiplantae > Streptophyta > Magnoliopsida > Fabales > Fabaceae > Glycine > Glycine tomentella. The sequence goes on along the minus strand of PYAF01002226.1, from coordinate 2,771,272 downwards.
TGAAGTAGAATTATCCCCACCCAAAATCACTTATGAGGATATATCGAGATTTAAAGAGGTTCAAATTTTTGATAATGAGTTTCAGGACTAACGTAAACCATGGAAAGGTTCTCTTATGGTGAATGTGCTATATGCAAGAATATAGGGTTTGTATTCTTGAAGGAAGTTGAGGAGAGACTAGACGAAGAAATGCTCTATTAAAATCAATGATGTTCCAAAAAACTATTATCAAGTCATCTTCACCTCTAATGAAGACTACAATAGGGCTATTTTTTAGGGGCAATGGATGGCTGACCATTATATAATGGTTCAGAGATGGAGGTTGTTCTTTTTGGCTAATGTTGTAGTATGCAAAAGATTGGTGGTTTGGATTTGTATTCTAGAGCTCCCCATTGAGTTATTTAATGATGAGTTCATGGGGAGAGTGGGTGCAACTCTTGGCAATATGCTTAAGAGTGATAGAGTGACAACGATCCAATCCACGGGATGTTGTGCGTGAATATGTGTAGAGCTTGATCGAAAAGAGCTGCTCCAACCTAAAATAATTGCTAATGGTTATTTACTTAATGTTCAATATGAAGGGCTCCATCGTATTTGTTTACGATGTAGAAGGTATGGGCATAAAAAAGTGAGTGTAAAAAGCTTCCTTCAATCCAGATGGCTAAGAAGGAACCGACGATGAAGAAATGGATGGAGTGTCGGAGTCACCGTCGATAATTGCTATGCATATGTAGATTGTAATTTCATAATAATTATCTTTTTTTTTCCCTCTTTTAACGCTTCTTTTGTGATTAAAACGTAGGAATTTAGTTTCCTCTGAGGTTATATCCAGTGGATGCTAAAATTAGTTGATTTATAGTGTGTTGATTGTATTTTTTTTTAGGATTACACATGAGAGACGTGGAAGAAGGATTGAGGATCTGGAGTAGGGCGCTCAGCGCGACAGGCTCTGTTAGCGCGACAGGCACACTTAGTGTGTGACCACTTATCCAGCTAGGCTCTGCAGGTGCGCTTAGCACACACTTGTGGGCTAAGCGCGCCGCCAATACCGAGAAACACAACTGACCTGAGTTTTGAAGATAAAAGGGAGGAGAAACACTGTTCTATTAGCTCAGCAAGCAGACCAAAAACCTAGGGCACAAAGGAGAGAAGAATTCACTCCATAGGAGCTTCCTCTACACCATTGTTCTCCCATTTCCTTCCATTCCCTTCCATATTCTCTTGTTTTCCTTTGTTTTTGTAAGTCTTTCATGACAATAAGAGGCTAAACCACCTATTGTTGGAGCTCAACAACCAAACACTCTTGATGTAATGATTCTCACTATCTATTTAATGTTATTTTTGTATTATTGTCTCTTTTCTGAGTTTATTGTCATGTTTGTAGGTTGATCATCCATGTGCATGTAGTGGTAGGAGTTTTATGCATTGGAAAATGTTTAGATCCTAAAAACTGGAAAAGAACATCTAGATAATCCATATCTAGGGATAGAATAATACTGTTTAGCCTAAAAATATACATCTTTACTCTTAATGCAAATTATTCTAATGTAGCTCTTGAGGGATTAGGAGTGAAACTAGGTGATTTAGGCTCTTCCACATGAGGAATCATGGTTAGAGTAGATTAGGAGATGAAGGTAATACGTAAAATAATATTAAATGGCGAAAAATCTTTAATATTGTGTCAAGAGTAGTTTCGGTTAGTTGAGCTCCAACATGTTTTGTACTATGTATCAACTGTCAACTCACCTCTCCGAGTGTTTTTGTTTCCTCTCTTGCATATAAGTTGTTTTATAATTTATTTTATCTTAAATTTATATTTACATATATTATCATTTGCAAATACCAAAAGTTAATCCTTTAATGACTTCAACTTAGACGTATATGAACTCTGAGTACAATCAAAGTCCACGTGAACGCGACACTTAGATTTACCATTTTAATACTACTTAGACAATTTGGTGCACTTGCCAAAGAGTTAACAACCGCCAGTTTCAATTTCAGTTAATTGCCCTCAACAAAGCCATGTGCCACAGTAACAAATGGACATAGTTGTTAATAAGCCAATCATTGTAAGAATCTAGCCAATCATGTTAAAGATGTTGTTACGAATAATACAAAATTAAATGTTAAGTCAAGCATTTATGGGCCATGGCTCTTGGCAAAAAAGAATATTCGATGAAAACCCATTGATATAGGAGGGAAGGCAAAATCAATTGGATACGTTTCAAATAATATGGAGATATCAAAGTAAAATATTCCTAATCAGTATAAAGGCTCTCAATTGGTTGTGTTAAATGAGGATGGGGAGGGGGATAAAAGTAAGAGTAAGCGTAATGGGCCTATGTCCAACCCAAATAAGAATGGTGGTGGAAATAAGGTAAGGTGTTAGAATAGGCAAAAATTGACCCAAGTGCAATTCAAAGCGAAAAAAGAGAAACCCATGAAGGTGACCCAACCGGTGAAACAAGTCACAAGGAAGAAAAATATGATTATCCCAAATGGAACAGTGAATAGAACTAAGAAAGGTATAAGGAATATGCAAGGTGAAATGTAGAACTTAGATAAGGTGCCTGGAGAAATCGAAAAGGATAGATCAAACGAACATTCAAGGGATGAGTTAGACCTTATCCTGGCCTATGTTAACGATTCGGCAAGCGCACTGAATTGTCCAAGTAATAAAGATCCGGTAAGACCAAATGTCGATTTTCACAGGGACTTTGCTTGTACTTAGGACTAATGTATGTTTGTTGTTAAGTAATTAATTAATGGATTTAATTGGTAAAATGATTGGCATAAGATTAACTATACTTAATGTAAACTAAAAAGCGTAATAACTACAAGGAAAGAGACACAAACACTCGGAATGATGCGGATAGTTGGAATACGATATGACGAGTGTTGGGAGTTTGTTAAACGGAACCAACTTTGATGTCATATAAAATGTTTTTCTCTATTCAACATTAAATATGACCACCTTCATCTACGAATATAATCTAACCTTGATTTCCCAAGTGCTAGATCTAAATCACTTAAGTTCACCCTTAATCCCTCAAAAGTTACATTAAACGATTTACATTACGATTAGAGACGATAACCTAGGTAAACTCAATTACTCTATCCCTAGACATAATATTGTTTAGAAGCATTTTTTAGTTCTTAAGGTAATAATCATTTTCCAATGTATTAAAACCTAAAACTAAGTATACAAATGGATGATCAAACCACTAGCATGAATAAAGCTCAGAAAAACAACAATAATGAGAAAATAACATTGAATAGATAGTTAGAAACTTTACATCAAAGCATTCGATTGGTGAACTCCCAACAATGGGGGTTTTAGCTCCTCATTTCCATGAGAAGCTTACAATAATGAAGGATTAGGGTATTGGAAATAGATGGAAGGAGGGAAATGAGGTGGAGAGATAGCTCTAATGGTGTGGAAGGATGTCTCCTTCATGACCTAGCAGAGCTCCAAGCTTCTATTTTTCTTCCCCAGTGTAAGTCTATTTTGCTTTCCCTCCTTTTTTGCCTTAAAACGCAGCCCAAACCCAAAGTCATGGTGCGCGCTGAGCGTAAAAAGGACGTGCTAAGCGCGCCTCAAAATGTCCAGCTGGATAAGTGACCACACGCTGAGTGGGCCTTCGCAATGGGCGAGTCTGTCGTGCTGAGCGAGACTGTGGCGCGCTTAGCGAGTAGCTCCAGACTTTGAAATCCATCTTCCATGCCCTTGCAGTGAATTCTATAAAAAAAAATACAACCAACACTTCATAAATCAACTAGTTAAAGCATCCACTGGATAAAAGCTCAGAAGAAGTTAATTCATATATTTTAATCACAAATAGAAGCATTAAAAGAGGAAAAGAATAGATAATTGCTAAGTAATTTACATGTAACTTTACGTATGCTTAGCAATTATCAGCCTACCAAAAATTGGGTGTGAGTTTCATGGTTGGGCAAGAAATGTATAATGATTGTGTGGTCTTTCTAAATGCAGAGAAGGTGGATTTTCTAAAAACCAAGAATAACATATCACTCCAAGGAGATTCTTCTTCAATTCCTCTAGGAGTTTTATGGGCTAAGGATGATACTAAAAGGCAAAGAGTGAAGGAGTCGAGTATGGAGATTAAAGATATGTCTGTTTGTCAGATTGAGAATTTTGGGCCAATAAAGGCCAACACCCCAAACAATGATCAATGAATGTTTTGGCTTGGAATTGTCGCGGCACCGAAAGTAGGGAGTTTGTGAGTTTGGTGAAGGAGATAAGTAGGAGCACAAAGCTTCTTTTGTGGTTCTTGTGGAAACTCATGTTCCAGGGTATAGAGCAAGGAAAATTATCAATTGTATGAGTTTTGATTCCTTTCATCTAGTTAATGTTAATGGGAAAGTAGGGGGTATCTGGTGTTTGTAGTGGTCTAGTGCTTGGAAGGTAACAAACTGAACAAGCAGTTGACATGAAAATTTGTTTTGAAAGAGGAACAACTTGCTTGTTGTCTACAATTTATGGAAGCCCACAAATTGATGGGTGTGCAACTCTTTGGAGGAGTATTGAGAGTTTAGCTAACAACAATTCTTTTCCTTAGATGTTGCAATGTGATTTTAACACCATCGCGCACCCATCAGAGAGAAGTGGAGGAGTCACGAACTTCTTTCAAAGAGAAATTAGAGATTTTCAACATACGGTGCATTTGTGTGGCCTGTTGGATATGGGTTTAACAAGGCCACCATATACTTGGAGTAACGGGAATTTATCTGAGTGATTGGATAGAGCATTATTGAGTCAAGCATGGCATATTCGATTTCATAGAGCAATGGTTCTCTATCTATATCATTTCAAATCAGATCATAGGCCCAACTTGGTGTGTATTGAACCAAGTCAACCCTGTAATATGAAGAGAAGGCCCTTTCGGTTCCTAGCTCCACGACTCACTCACCTGGATTTTGATCATGTGGTTAAGGAAATTGGTGACAATAAGGGGAGGAGATTCCATGGGATTTAAAAATCTCAAACCTTGCTAGGAATCTTTGGCAATGGGATAAAGATGTTTTCGGTGATATTGTTAGAAGGAAATGAGAGCTTATCTGTAGCCTAGATGGGATTGATAGGAGTCCATGTCGAGGTCATAATCTTTTTCTTAGGAAGCTATAGAAAGACCTTTGGATAGAACTAGAAAACACTTTTTTTCAAGAGGAACTACTCTGGTATCAAAAGTCAAGGTGCAAATGGAAGAGGTTTGGCAACAGGAATTCTAAGTATGTCCAAGGTATTACCATAGTCAAGAGACAAAAGAATTATATCCACTTATTGCATAATGAAGATGGTGATAAGGTAAGTGATATTCTGCAAATCCAAAATATGGTTTCCTTTTTCTATAAAAATCTTTTTCAAGATGAAGGTATGAGGGAACCATTTTGCCTTAAGGAAGTTTTCCTACTTTGGATGAGTCGATTTTCACTTTCATTGGGAGAGAAATCTTGATGAATAAAATAGAAGGGCAACATTAGGCATGGCAACGAGACCCGAGCCCGTGGGTACCCGTCAAAACCTGCCCCGATTTAATGGGGAAAAACCGAATTTGTTATTGATGATACCCGCCCCGCCCCCGCCCCCGCCATAATTAAATTACAAATTTACCCTTATATATAATAATAAAATCCCGAAACCCTAACCCTCCCCCTCATTTCTCATTCTCGACGACGCTGAACCTTGGCCAACGACTTTCTGAATTAATTCCATTTTGGAAGCTTTGTTGCTGCAATGGACCTCTACTCTTTGTTGTGTTTTATTTTAATTTTGGAACAATATATATTTAAATGATATTATATTTTGGGAGAAATTAAATATGT